>JAOVVB010247127.1:0-20926 GCA_028570985.1 Heterobranchus longifilis | reverse complement strand
CCTATATATAGTATAGTTGTGACATCACAACCGTACAGAAGTCCTGACGGCTCGTTTAAAGGCACAGTTTCTGAATACGGGCTCTGTGCATTTCTCTGTGGATTGAGTGTTTTGATACTTTCACAGTATTTATCTATCACCTCGACCTGCTTCATCATAAAAAAAGACACTTTTTACAATATGGGAAATTTGCCAAATATGTTTCAAAATATGGTACTAATTATATTATGTATATGCTATGCACTGCCATCATAATGTACTGTTTGGGGAGTTACTGTAAAATACTTTTACAAAATTAACAAGAAGTTCGTTTAATCAACAAAAATGACAAGAGGTAGCTAGCTTTTTTTTTTTTTTTTCAGAAAATATCACTTTGGTTTACATATGCACAATTATATTTATTTATTTATTTATTTATAGCTCCTTCATTCTTGCTTCACATTATATTGTGGAACAGTAGCCTCTATTAACGGAACAGTCAAGTATAGTGTGAAATTGAGCATTTTATTGTAAACTTCTTTGATAATAATACATTTCTAGTGTGACCTCATTACAGACTCAAAGAATTAGAGTTTAATCAAAAATGGGAACAGAGGTGTGCTTTAAAATTTGAACCATTCTCAGGCAGGACTCATGGGATCCCTCCTTGGTTTTAAATACATTTCTCTGTTTAAAATCCATGAAGTCAAACATTTGTTGGCTGTGCATCTTGGTGCATAACACCAGAGTATAGCTATGATGTTGCTTCATTTTAAGACAGAGAGGTCACTTGTAATCCCTGCTCCCCCTCGAATGGTTTGGTCTGCAGGACAGTGGCGAGAGAGCGATGAATGATGGTCTGTCCACTCAGGCTCGAGAAAAGCTCCGGCCAATCGCTCCTCAACCAAAGTGTTCAGAATGCCCACCTATAAGTAGAATGTACATGGTTGTACCGAGCTCTGCTACAGGCCTTTTTACAGCAGACATTTTGACATGGTCATTGCAGGTAAAGCACGGGTGTTAATAATAACTTTAAAGGGAGAGTTCGGATGTTTTGAAGTGGTAGGTAGGTTAGTGGAGGTACTTATCCATAATCAGTGTTTTATCTACAGTAGATGTCGGTCGGCACGCCCCGCAGTTCGGAGCAGCAGACAGGAGTCCCGACAGGAGCTAAGCAATGTACTGCTGTGGATGAGGCCACACAGCAAAACATATTTTATATTGGATGAATTTCAATTTGTGGAAGGACCACCTGAAAAAATCAATATATTCTCAAGTGTATGCTATATTTGAAATATTTTCACCGCTTTACGTTTCCGTCAGACAGCCCTTTATGACGGGGAGCTGCAGCCGTCTTCTATGCTCTCTTTGACAAAAACAGAAATTTTATCTTGCAGAACACAGGGGTTTCTGGTCTACTGCTGCCAGCTGCCTCGAGCGGTTAGTTAGTTAGTGTTATTGTGTGACTTTGGTGTTTTAAAAGGGTTAGGAACTAACAAACAATCTAACCCATCACGGCAGTGATATACCAGCAACTCTCGTGTTCTGCAAGGTAAAATGACGTTTTTTGTCAAAGGAGTGAAGGGCTGTTTGACAGCAAGGTAAAGCGGTGAAAATATTCTAAATATAGCATACACTTAAACTGATATTGAATTTTTTTAATGTGTTTTTTTTTTAGGAGGCTAAAATTTTGCTTAGCTTCCATGTGGGGACTGTCTGCTTCTCCAAACTGGGGGAATGCCACCCACCATCTACTGTAGGTAATAGACTGACTATATAGATATGTACCTCATACAACCCCACTTCAAAACATCCAAACTATCCCTTTATTGAAATGTGTTTTACCTGTGCTTTTCCTGCTATGAAAAGTAAATACGTCTCCCGTTGAAAAGGTCTATACCAGGATCCTATCATATGAGTGAATCAAAGTTTTATAATCGATTATAGAACATATTACACTAATGTAGTAATACATAGTGGACTCTTTCCCAGTTCAATATAAAAAAGCAGTAAACAAGCAATGGTCACTAATCAAGTCCCAACAACATTAATGCAATGCACATGAGCTGAATAGTTTTAGATTTTCTGTTGACAACTGACTCACTGTCACTTCTTCGTGGAATTTCCTACATGGTGAATAGTGAGCAGTGTTGCACTCCATGAGTGGATGAGCTCAGTAATTTTTTGCCCTTAAAGGGATAGTTTTTTTTAAGTGGGGTTATATGAGGTACTTAGCCATATCAGTGTATTACCTCCAGTAGATGGCGGTTGGCACGCCCCCAATTTGGAGAAGCAGACGTACTGCTGCGGACGGGGCCACACAGCCAAACATATTTTTGCCTCCTAAAAAAAATCAATATCTATTTAATTGTACGCTATATTTAGAATATTTTCGCCGCTTTACCTTGTCGTCAAGCACCCTTTACGACTGGATACTGATACTGTTATATCGCTCTCTTAGAAGCCTCCTTTGACAAAAACTGCAATTTTACCTCACAAAACATGGGAGTATGTAATCTAATGCTGCCTCGATCGGTTAGTTAGTTAGTGTTATTGTGTGACTTTTGTGTTTTAAAAGGGTTAGGAGCTAACAAAACTACCAAACAAACTAACCCATCGAGGCAGCGATGTTTCGCCGTGTGGCCCCGTCCACAGCAGTACATTGCTTAGCTTCCGTGTAAGGACTCCCATCTGCTGGGGGGCGTGTCGACCGCCATCTACTGTAGGTAATACACCGACTATGGATAAGTAGCTCATACAACCCCACTTCTAAACATCCGAACTCTTCCTCTAACTAGTTTATCCTCCCTCCTCTCCAGGTGCAAGAAATGGGCCGTTCCCATCGAGAAGATCTACAACAAAACCCAGAGGGAGAAGTTTGCTTGGGCGATCGATATGGCAGAAAAGGACTACGAGTTTTAAACACACTTAATGTTTCACCTTTTCTAAAACATGCCTTTGATTGTAGAGATGGTTTGTAGTTGATGTCAAACGATTCCACTGTGTGGTTACTGCAGGGCTGTGAAGGAGGAAGCTTTGTTGGAGCTGTGACCACAGTTAAATAATTGTGCTGTATATATATATATGGATTGGATGTGAATATAGGAAACTCCTGAACCATTTGACCAAGCTGCCAAATGGCACCTCTCTTAAAAAATAATGACAGTAGTGTGTATGTAGCTGCAGCTATCTGCCCCATGATCAGACACCTATGAACACATTAGTAATATCTTTTGCCAGACACGACTGTACTGAAATTTGTAAGCCATCAGACTTATTGAGACCTTCTATATTCTCATAGAATAATGAATTAATAAATGTTTGTATGGGAGACTGTGAGGAACAACATGAGAGATAACAGGATGAATATCAATTTGTGGAATTGTGTGAAAGATTGGTACAATAAAATGACAGACTGATGACAGTGAAGAATAGAAACCCTAGCACTATGCTCATATAATTATTAGCACACAGAATGTCATTATGTTTTCCCCATTTAGTTTGATTTTGCTGTTTATTTCAGGGATGTACATATTTTTTGTCATTTTTCAGTAATTATGATTCAGTGTTTTATAAAAAAAAAAGTGTGCTGTATGCATTGTCAACAAGAAGCTCTTCATTGCTCATTATGCAACGTGTGTGTGTCTGTTTTCCACAGTTTTACAACGGTAACATTCCTCTTGGTTACTTAAAAACAGCTGAATCATGTTTTGTGTGCCAGAGCTAAAAGACACTGTTCCTTTAGACAGAGACGTTTTCTTAAGAGGGATGTGGATTTTGCCAAAAAAGATCACAGAAGTCTATCATTGTAGTGTGCTGTTTGTATTGCTGTGATTAAGCAGAAAGTGTCCTCCTTAATTTCCAAATGTGAATGGATAGTCTAACTTTTATCATTAATATTTCTCGCTATTTGATCATTTAATCACAGGACTCCGGATTGGTTGAATGCTTATTGTTTTGAGCTTTGTAGTTTTCAGAATAAAACATCAACCTTGTCCTTTCTTGCCCTGGCTTTTCTTTCTTTTTAATTTATATGTGTGAAAAGGGGATTAAAACAATAAGATGATCATCTGAGTATACAAAGAGAAACATAATCCTGTTAGAGAAACAACAGTCAGTCAAGACTTGATCAGTCAAGTCAGGGGTCAAAGTCCAGTACCCAATGATGTGTCTCAAAAACAATTTATTTCTCAAGATTATTTTCTATTTTCACTTTTATTTCATACCCATTTAGATAAATGATCAAAGACAATCATTGTTTTTATAGGAAGAAGACAAGTACATCAATTTAATAATTTCTAAGAACAAAACCAACAACTTGGGCTTTTATTGGTAATTTGGATATTGTATTGAAGTGCAGTATTAGTTACAGATGTAATAATTACAAAGTTACCTGTTTACAGCTAATTATGAATTACATTATCAGCAGGTCTGCTTCTTTAAGAGGCCGATAACAGGCGCTCCTACTGGAGGCATGAGCTGCGTCAAGCTGACGGCAGATAGGCCGCAGCAAGATTACCGGAAGTAAGGTAATTGAGTCCAAATAAAAGCACACAGGTATTCTCTTCTACCAGAGGATGTGGGATATCAGAACACACCACAAAACTTTGAAGGAGGTAGCAGTTATAGATCTCGATGAAAGTTGAAGATTGCATTGTATCATAACAAAAGAGATAATGTATTTATGGCAGACCTTCTTTTCATAAAAGACAACGCAAAAATCCCATAACTTCATGTAAGGAACAGGAAGCCCCCCCCAAAAAGAAGATAGAATCTGACAAATAACCTCACTTGTTTTGCTGTGTACATCTAGATGGGTTTAAATTTGGATAAAAGTAAAATTCAATCAATACCTGATGTCTCATTAGGTCTGATGATGCTGAACCAGATGCATTTTTGGATGTCAACTCATCACTGTTTCCTGCCTTAGCCCAGTTGTAAGTGATCATCTTTATTTACATGCACAGTTCAGAAATATAATATGATACATATTTATTCATCTAGCTGTCTTTTTTGAGTCAAGGAATGAGGCGCTTTATGTTTATGTGTCCTTTTCCTTCCTTTTAAATGTATGCATGTATGTCTGCATGCATCAATGGAAATGTTCATGTATCTTTGCAATTGCAAAGATTGCAATTTTGCAAATTGCAGTTGCACTGTAAATTGAGCAGCTTTCAATACAACAAATCTTTTTACAAAAAAAAAGATGCATTTTATGAAATAAGTTGAAATTCAAATGCTCTGTATACTGGAGGGATATGTAACAAACAAAAAGGAATTTGGAGGGGTCACTTTTGTCTTTCTTTCTTTCTTTCTTTCTTTCTCTTTACAATGTTGACAGCAACTTTCTTTGACTCTAACATGAAAGGTAGGCTACAAACTGGAGCTAAGGGGTCCCAAATCGAAAGGGTTGAGAACCAATGGTTTGATTGTTGAATTTTTGAGATTATCAAATGTTTTTAATGTAAAATCTTCAACTGGAAAGTAATTACTAACTCCAGCTGTCAATAAATATAGTGGTGTAAAAAGTACAATATTTAGTGGAGTATTAAGTAGCAGAAAATGGAAATACTCAAGTAAAGTATACCTCAAAACTGTACTTAAGAACAGTAACGCTATACTTGGTTACTTCCCACAACTGGATTTGTATTTATGTATTTTAATACAGGCAAATAATACACATAATATAACACACAGGCAATATGCTGATGTGACAACTTAATCTCACATATTAAAGGGGAAAAACAATTTGACAGAAATAAACAAACAAATAAATAAATAGGCCTAGCCGAAGAATAAAATAAATCACCACTGGATGCTTTTTTAAATACACAATAATGCTCATAACATACGACAACATGGCGACAACATGGTGACATGACAATATAATATGACCTCACAAAAAAAGAAGAAGAAGGACAAAATCACCACTACCCCACAGTCTCCAAAACACCATGCAAACATAAGACTGTATAGTGCAACAAGTTCTTTGACAGGACCTTTATTGTGAAAAGCGGCAGCGGAAGCCTGGTTTTTGACTCTGCTCGGTTGATGCTGGTGGTCGGCTGGGGGGGAAGGGCCTCCGCTAGCTGGATCTGAGAGCAGACAAACTTGCGTAGTCTTACCACGGTTCTCGCTGTCCGCCTGCCTCTCTATGGACGGCCGGAGGGTAGAGGAGGAAACGGGGATTGTTGTCGTCGGGACTGCAGCGCTTTTCCAAAGCCCAGCGATGATTTAATCACGGAAAACCGGGGTGTGTGGGGGGAAAAGGAGAAGGAGAAAAACGACGGGAGCGAGAGAGGAGAGAGGAGCAGCCGTTGGAGATGTGCGGTCGGGCCGAGATTGCGGCGGTAGGTAACTATACAGCACAGCAGTCCCTGCGACGTGTTGTTTTCCACTTGATTTTTCTCCGCCCGGTAAGGCGAAAAGAGAGGAAGAGCAAAGAGCAGAATAGCTACTGCTACCTGGGCCTTTTTTCAGGGGTTAAAACCAGCTGTGATTCTTCCTTTTGGCCCAGCGAAATGCTAGCTAACGTTACACACCGGCCCCGTTTCCACGCTGTGAAAATAGCCAGACGTTTCTTGTTATCCCACTCTGCTGCTGCCATTCGCCACCAGTTGTATTCCCAATAATGTGATGTATCCAAAGGAAACTTTGTTTTCCTGTGAGGCGGACTGCAGCAGGTTACAGGCCTGTTGGTAGTTTTCAAAATCAGTCTAAATCAGATTAAACCTCCCCGCTGCTAGATTAAAGGTGAAATGATGTTGGAGAGAAAGTTATCAGGCGTGATTAGCTTCATCAACACGTTTTCTCCTTACTTGCCAGACGTTTTATAAGGTTACAGCTGTCATTTATTTACATCACTGTTAATGATAAATCAGAGTAACGTTACTGCTCCTGTTGGGATTTAACGGTGTTCCAGTGGTACTCAATACTGAGAGTAACCTTATCCATGTAGAAAAACCAATACCATCATATAGGCTATGTTATGAAATGCTGAAATGTTATACTATGCACAACGCCAACTGTTTTAATTAGGCTATTTTAACATGGTTAGTATGGACATAAAAAAGATTTAATAGAACATAGCTACATTATATAGTATTTATGCTGTTTAAGTACCACATGATGTACTTATCATGTAGGTTTTGGGACATATGTTTAATATCTACCACCATGTACAAAACATAAAATCAGTCCATATTCGTGTAAAACAAAATAAGCAAACTTTTTGTTACATTTTTCAATATAGTTTATTTTTTATGTGTATTTTATGTGCATTCAGAAATGTGTGTAAAATGTAGCTACTGTTATTTTTTTTTGTCAGAAATGCATTTATATGATAGAGTACATTGAACACTAACACAGGATTTTGGTTAATTATGATTTTATGAATTGGCATGTTTGAGGCTTAATACTCGTACTACTCAATTTCACATAGGCCTGTATGTCAAAATATAGGTAGGAGTATTTTTCGAAATAAACAGTATTTATGTATTTAAATAGGAAGATGGAAGTAATTGAAAGATACTTTGGATATTGAAAAAATGTTTTTCTCTCTTACACAATTGACAGCGTTCTGCAGTGCTGTGCTGCATATGTACAGTAAAGTTTCCAGTATTATTTAAAACATGTGTCTCCTGACAGCATCAACTGCCGTATAAAGTGTGTACTGCACCAACACACACTAGAAGTCCCCAGTGAATTGTTGTTTCATGGGTTCCCCCCTCCCCTCCTCTCCTGCTGTAGGTATCCCTGTCTAGGCCTGGACTGAGCAGATTGTTCTGAGAGGAAACGGACAACAAACAGGGGAAGTGAACATGGCTGGGACCTCAGGCTTCTTTTCCAACGGACCTGTTCCGTGGATGGACAACGACACGGAGATGAACAACCTGTACCGAGACCTGGAACTGGGGACAGTACTGACACTGTTTTATTCTAAGAAGTCCCAGCGACCAGAGAGACGGACTTTTCAAGTCAAGCTGGAGACCAGGACTATTGTCTGGACTCGGGGCACGGATAAAATAGAGGGAGAGAGTGAGTAGCGTGCAGACACAAACACAAACATACACACAAACAGGTAGTAATGCTCATGAGTGCTGGTTGTAAATATGAAGGCATCTATGCCAGAACTGGTTGGTTTACATATATTCAGAAATATCTAAATTACAAAGTGTTGTGAGGTGTTGAATGGCTCACAAAAGACTTGGTAAGCGTTAATGACATGATGGTATTATGAACAGCTGGTGAATGATGTCACTTAGGATTGAAGAAGTCACTGGTAAAACTAAATATCAAAATATCATTGATTATATCATCAACATTGGAGATCAGAAGATATTTACATGCAAGAAAATCTGGAGAAACAAGGATTAGTAATGTGGAAATGAAAGGGAAATTAATTTTAGACAAATTAAAACAGTCTAAAAACAACAAATGTTTTATTATTAACTGCCTCCAAGACAGGAAAAGACAGCATGCAAGCTGTATGACAATATTACTAAAAAGAAAATCCCAGTCACATCTCTCAATATCAATATCACATGCTTTATTTCAGCTCTGTGTAGAGGCAACATTAAACTTAATAGCAAAGCCTTTTACGGTGTTAGCACCATCCAAAATAACAGTTCCCTGAGCTTCTCTCTGACAGGAATACAAATTGAAAATATCTAACTTGGTTGTTCTAACTTTACTTTTACATTATGTTACAGTCAAAAAACTTTTTTACTCCGCAGCTACCGCTGACCCACTAAACAAGCGTTTTCTTCGATCTCACCAGAACAGTGGACATGCACAGTAGCTCAAAAACCATAAGTAAGCTAGATTTATCACGCATTAAAGGCCTAATGATATCCAGTACTTTATGTAAAACACAATGTACATTAACAGCAAACAAGCTATACAAATATAGTATAGAAATGTAAACATTAGCAGATAAAAACACAACTCTAAATTATTTTTAGTTAACATTGGCTCCTACAAAACATTGGTTTTTATTCTGTCTCGCTAAAATATATAGGATTTAGTTTGATGTTCTTGTGTTTGTTGTTTATAATTCAGATATATTTTGACAGAGCAGGTGCTAGTCTCTCTGTGGATATTAAAAGAACAACCGCTGTTGTCCAGCAGTAGATAAATCACATCTCAGGTACAAATCCAGGGTCGACAACGAGAAGAAAGTACCATTCCTGGAACTCTTTTGTTGCATTAATACATTCAGGTTAATCTTCAACAAAACAGCACGTCTAACTGAGGACACGCAGGCCTTCAGTGAGTCGTTAAGTCGTCTGTCTCTCGGGTAGCAGGATGCCTTGTGCACAGCTGCACTCTGCTCCGGATGCAGCAAAAAGAGCACAAAAAAAAGATGGTAGGCTTAGTTTTTTTTTTTTTAACACAACAGTATCATCTTCTCTGCTCACACATGAGCTCATATCTGCCATTTGATACTCCTGGAGAGGTGAAATTGGCCTCGACGGCTCATTAATGTACAGAAATAGAATATGAGGGGTTTTACTGGAAGTGTGTGATCATTTGGGAATATTTTTGGCCCGCTGTATTTACCCCTTATCAATGGCAGTGAGAGAATGACGTCCATTAACTGTGGAAACAGCACTCTAGTTTGTTGCTAAATATGAAATGCTGAGCTTTTTCCTTTTTGTCCATTGATCGACGTGGATTTTGCATGTTCTTTTCTCCCAGATTGCTTTATTTTTTTTAGTGATCTTTTCTATAAAAAATACTTGTTTCTTGCACATGACATCGGCCTGTCTTTCCCACCAAACATGCATCATAATGTGATACAATAAGATGTAGGTCGTGGCTTGACAAAGCAGGATGTGGTTTTGCAGAATAAATGGCGGTAACAGACTGGTTACAAGTGTAGCCAGGGCATGTTATAGACATAAAGCTTTGGATACTTGACATGTACAAGCACAGTGAAAAAGTTTGCCCAAACTCTATATTAGGCTGCACATTAGCGCTGCACGATATAAGGCAAATTGTGATGATCTAATTGCGATTATTTTGACTTATACTGCAATTGCGATATCATTCACGACAAGATTGGAAGGAATGATCATTTTTGCATCATTATTCTCATTTTCATTGAAAAACACGGTGTGATTTTTGCGAGGATCTGTACCAAACAAAGATTTTTTTTCTTGAGTCTGTAGAATACCACTTGTAGGCCAGGACATCTCTGCAGCACCACAATACTTCAGTGGTATTTAATTTGACACATATTTTTCCTTTTTCAAATTGTGATTAATTGTGCAGCCCTACTGCACATGAGTGTATAGTTTGTTTTGATGCTGGATAGACATTAGACATGTTCATTACATACAGTACAATCAGTGTCATACAAATCATCATGAGAACTTCTGTTTTCCTGAGTATGTTACTGATAATAAAGCAACATAAGCATGAATCAGAATCATGCATGACTGTGACACATCATTTTGCTGCTTTATCATCCCGACAACAGTAAACAGATTTAACTGACAGGCATCGACACATACTTTTTACGTTATTATACATTTTTACGAACCTGACGCCGCCAGATGGTTTGTTTCACAGTACCATCTGAGAAGCCATCATTGGAAACTGTTTGGAAAAAGGCAGGCAAAAAATACCTGGCAGGTGATTGGATGAACCATCTGTCTATCAAACTCGTGCCAGTCAGGAGAAGTGCAGAAAAGCCTTCAGTGCCGTTCTTTGCTCTTCTTTCAATGAAGAAATATTCTCCAGTTCTTCTGATATAACCGACGCTATTGCGGTATCGCAACATCTACACGGAGCCGCCATTGTTGTTTTGAACGAACACCTAAACCATGCCTGTAGCTACCAGTAGCACCTCACAGGACACTGATTGGTCCGGACAAGATCTGTCCGGACCAAACTCTTGTACTGGAGCCTGGCAAGATGGATTTGTGCGATCGCGTGGTCTTGTGATATCGCGGGAATCCAGCTGCCATGCAAGGTAACATTTTTACACTCTCAAGCTATGATTGAGTGCCCCAGTGAAACCTCTTGGAGCTCACCACAGCGTCAGAGCCTTTGTTCAAAAGCACTGAAGTAGGGGATTTGGGATGGTGGTTTTCAGTTCAAACAAAGACTACAGGTGCTGATTTCACTGATTAGCACGCGATATGAGAACACCAGTGGTAGCTATCCCTTTATCATCTCTGGTTGTATTTGGCAATGGTGTAAACCAATGAGCAGGACTGCTTTATGGGGATATAGTTGTTCACTGGAGTTTTACACCAATGTAAGGATGTGCCTTTAAGTACCTTTGCTCAATTGAATGTCCAGAAAATATACTCTCACTGGAGCCACTGATCGATAATGGCTTCCTTCAGATATATGTCTGTATCAGTGTCTTGTCAGCCGATTTGAAGAAATTGCAATACAGAAATTTCTTCTGTAAAATGCCCCATTCACTATGTAACTTGGTCCTAATTCTTAAAAAAAATAAATCCAAGGTATCATATCAAAATTTTTGTTAAGGTTTTGTGTTTATGTTAAAAAAAAAAAACAGATTTTTTTATCCTCCCCAAATATCAATATCAGCCTAAAAAACTCCAGTAACGGTCGGGCTATACACATCACAATACATGGTAATACAACAATATAAATATTACACATAGAAGACTTTATATAAGCACATCTCAAATCAGACAAGACAATCAGATCGGCAGAATCAGCTGAGCCATAGATCATGTGCTTTAATCCTCTTCTGTCCCTGTGGAACATAAGGCTGCGACTAATAGCTCATGTAGCACTCCACAAAATATTGCTGTCACTACTTCTTAAGTTGTTGTTAAGTACTTTCACAGTTCTTCATGAAGTTACTTGACAAGCATATGTTATGTATTGAGAGCACCTTAATAGTCGTAAATGTAACAGGTACACATGTCCGTGATACGCAGTGATTCACACATCATGAGTCTGAATGTGGGTCTGTGTTCATGTATCCACAAGACTTCTCTGATAATAACCAGTGAATCAGTGCCTATCAGTGTTAGTTAAACACACAACTGTGACACTGAGCACTAAATTACAAACAGGAGATTTTTCACACTGCTTTGATTAATGACGGTGTGCTACAACTACTGCAGAATAGATCTGCTAGGACATATCCTAACTCTAATAGTTGGCAGTTGTGAGGAGTTGTGGCTTCATATTTATTGTTTGAATTGCATCTGAAACAATTACAGGGCTTTCCACAAGATATGGAGTAGCCAGCCAGTGGAAAAAAGTAGCCAGCTGAGGGTGTTCGGGGTACGCCCCCATGGAGAAAATAAATTGGTTATTAAAGGCCAAATCTGGTGACCTTTGACACATTCTAATGTCACTCACTATTCTATAATTTACACTGATCTTAATTATTGCATATTTTAACAAGTTTGCTTACCCAGTTGCAAACATGTAGTGAATTATTGTAAAAGAGAATTAGGCTTCTTGTGCATTTTAGCCCACACAGTCTGTAAATAGCTAATAATATTGAAAACCACGCCTATTCCTGACTGATCAGAACTTTTTGAATTAATAATCATCATTACACAATCATTACACCTTTTATTTTTTTTATTTTTTTTTATTGACACCTTCACTGTAAGGTTCATCAAGACATGCCATGGTTAATGTATTATTTTAACTAGAAACATAAATGCACTCTAAATAACGTTAATTTTAAGTGGGAACACTAATCCCATCTGTTATCTAGCCTATGTATTGGTTTTAAATTAAATAGTTTATAAAAGAAACCTGTTTGAATCACTTGACTCAAATCATGTGAATCTACTGAATCATGAATGAATGAATGAATGAATGTAAAACGTGCAATGTAAATAAAGATAATTCATTCATTCATTAAATTAAAATATATATAATAAAGTAGCTGGCTGGACTTAAATGAGTAGTCAGCTGTGTGGCTGGCAGCTGGCGCTTATGGAAAGCTCTGCAATTAGTCGATTAATTGATAAATTGATTTATTGATCGATAGCTCAGTCATTTTTCAAGCAACCTTAATTCTTAATTGTGAGTATTTGCTGCTTTTCTCTGTTTGATATTATCTTTGGGCTGTTCGTCGGACAAAACAAGACATTTGAAGCTGTGTCACCTTGAACTCTGGGAAAGTTGTAATTTTACCCCACTGCCTCACATTTAATAGACTAAATGATTAATTGAGACAACAGGCGGCAGATGAATCTATAATGAAAATAATCGTTAGTTGCAGCGTTAATTTGAATGGTGTAGCCCAGGATTGTGAAGTGTACTCAAGTTTAGAGAGGATGTTTGTAAACTGTGTGTTGCAATGTCGCAATGTAGTGTGAATGAGCACTAATTATTCACCAATTATTAAATGTTAAATGTCGTCAGCTGTATCCTGAAACTTTCTTTAGAAATGAACCTTGTAAATAATGAAGAAATCTGCCGGTAGTTATTGTTGTCTTTTTTTTCAGTAAATGTGGATGGAATTACCTGCACACATCTGTCACATCTGACGCTGTCATCTCTGTGACATGCTTTTTCCATACCTCCCGCAAAAGACACGCACGTGCTTTTTCGCCTCAAATGTCCGATGTCATTTCTAGCTCCTTTTTTGAGTTACACACTTGGCTGTTTTTTTGTGAGAAATGCATCAACAAATGAGTGGGACAACAACACGGTTGCACAATCAGAATCTGCTGCTCTTTAGATGGTTTATGTCTGTGTGAAAACAGTGTTGTAAAGATCAGGTTGTCACTGGAAAACAAGCGCAGTTCCACAGTTGACTTGCTCTGTTTACAATGTGTTGGAAAGGGGAACAGAACCCATGTAGCTGCATGACAGGTATTTGTCAGGGGGAAACCTCTGCTTAACTTTATGCGATGTGATATCAAAGGAGCTGATATGGATCAGCTGGCGTGTGAGTGCACACTGAAACATTGTCACGCTCTGGGCTGCACAGTCACTGGAAAATGTGAAAATTGCAATATGAACTACTTCAACTGCTGCAGTCTTATGTTAAAATATACAGCATATTTTTTACTTATCCTGTGGTTAAACATGTAATGTAATCACGGCTTGCAGACAGGGTGCAAAATTAGCACCATTCATAGCCAAATGCTGGTAAAATATGCAAGTGGCTGGTAGATTTGCTTCACTCACCAGCCAAACAAAGAATGGTGGCTGGTAAAATGTCAACATTTATTAGCCATTTGGCCAGTGGACAAAAAAGTTAATTTTGCACCCTGGCTGCAACTAACGATTATTTTCATGATTGATGATTAATCTGTGGATCTATTTTCTAGATTAATTGTTTTGTCTATAAAATGTCATAAAATAGTAAAAGCTGCTATATTTTCTCAAAGCCCAAGATGATGTATTAAAATAGCTTGTTTTGTCCAACCATCAGCCCCAAACCCCTAAATATTCATCTTACAATCAGATATGACAAAGAAAAGCAGCAAATCTAATTTGAGAGGCTTTAACCAACGAATGTTTGTCATTTTTTTCTTGAAAAACGATTAGTTGATTGTCAAAATATTACATTTTCTGTCTATTGACTTTTTGTTGCAGCTCTAAATGTAATTCATATCGCAGTTGCATTATCCAGCAAAATAATTGCGACATTGCTGTAGTTTTCCTTCCTCTGCAACACACGACTAATGCCCTGGGTTGTAATGCATCTAACTAATTGAACGTGTGATGAGGGTTATTAGATTGAACTGAGTGAGTGGTAGGGCCGGTTATTGATCACACTTCTCCCTTGCCTGTCTGTAGCTCAAACTGTATAACATTTCCAGAAGTTGGCATCAAACCCCCAGTCTGGTTTGTAATCTGGTTAACTTATTCTTGGATCAAATAGTTACAATTTGAATCCAAACGTTGCCAATTTTAGACTGCATTGGTGCTGCAACTAATGATTGCTTTCATTATCGATTAATCTTTTGATTATACTTTATTAATCAATTGCTTAGTCTATAAAATGTCAGAAAAATCCCCGTCATAGCACAAGGTTACATCTTCAAGTTGTTTGTTTTATCTAAAGCCCAAAAGGTAGGCTATTATTTTTGTTATGTCATTTACAGCACTATAATATACTGACCTTTTTCCCTTGATGAAAGACTTAAATGACTCATGTCAAAATTGTAGGCAACCAATAGAACAATTAAGATAACACTTTAATAATCCTCCATGGGGGAAATTCCAGGTGTCACAGCAGCAAGGCCATCAGCGCAGATATAAATAACATGTCAAGAACAGCCAACCACAATATAAAGTGCGTGACAGTATGCAACAAATAAATAAGTAATTGACGAATTGGTTAAGCACTAAACTGTATTTTCTTAGGCAAAGTTTTTGTACGGTTGCGGTCATCGAAACTCAGGTATTTTTTGGCCACTAGTATTGAAAAATGTGAAGTGAAAGCACCCGGCCCTGTCGATGAGTGGTAGAAACAGTGTGGAAGTCAGGACGGATTGCTGGAGGAAGTGTGGGAGTGTGTTGCAGGATACCTCCTCTCATCTCCTTTGGTAAGGTTACACCTCTGGCTATCTCTTTATTTCCTGCATCTGTCGGAGGCAGGCTCCAAATATTTGGACTCAAATGACTTAACGTGTTGTCTCGCAGCACAGCAGAAGCCTGCTGCTGGCCCGTCTGACGGCTGAAATAAACTGAGATGTGATGTATGATTAGAGAGCGCTCGGCTTGGCGAAATTCTGCACGAGAAGACAGACTTCTTTTTTTTTTTTTTCCTTTTTAACGCTCGAGAAAAGAACATGCACAAGCTCACCTATACGCGAGCACAGATGTGGTGTGTGTAGGCGACAAAAGCACAGGATGTGTGTGGTTCGGGGGCAGGAAGAGGAGCAGGAGCTGAAAGAAGTGTGCGTGCGTGTGTGTGTGTCTGTGTGTCTATGTGTGTGTTCTGCAGGAGAGACCCTGTCTTTAACTGCTACTAATACAGCGCTGATAGAAACCCGTTGAGCTACTTTACAGCCTACGCTCTTTGTTAAGTTTCTGAGTGACTATTAATGGAGTCAACACAGAATTGTATCAGGTCTTTTTTTTTATAGTTGAATCATTCCTAAAGATCAGCAGTCTTGTGTAAAAGCCTATGCAGTGCTTATTTTGATCAGTCCAGTTAGAAGATATACAGTATATGGCTGTACATGGGCTAGATTTGAGCTCAGTAGGCAGGGCTGTTAATCACTTTTATATTCCCCTGTCTTATGCCCTTTGTACTGTAAATTATTAAAACCATTACAAGCATTCTTAAAGTCACACAGTTGCCCAGCTACAATATGTGTGCAATGTGTTTAAATTCTCTATCGCACAGACCGGAGCAGTCCCACCACAGACTAGTTTGTGCAACTCGCTCACATCTTTGAGATTAGTAATTGGTGGTTTTGGTTTACTTCAGTAGTGAAAGGTTGATTTGGGGTCTGTAAGTTCATCATCTCCTTCATTTTAAGTCCATGTATCTAACAGTATCTATCAATATAAGTGTACCTATATGTGGTTTTGGTCGTGGTCTCAGCTACACTGTTTTATGTGGTCGGGGGGGGGGGGGGGATTGAAATACTCACATGTGCTTTGTGTTGGTCTCTATGCTGGAAGGTTTGTGTTAGAGGCAAAAAAAAAAAAATCTGATTTATTAAATTAAGTTATGGATGAATTATCAAACACTTTGCACAAGGGCTTGAAGCATATTCAATGTTATTATTTATGGACGTCACGTGTTTCCGTGAAGATATGATCATATTTTGTATGAATTGCAAAATTCAGTTGCATCTGATAAAATACAACCATTAAAAAATAATAATAATAATAATAACAAATGTGACACAAAGTTGCTGGATTTATTTAACACTTATTCAGCAGATAGCAGCATCTCTTTGTTTCTGAAATGTATAAACTTACATAAATAATTAAAAACAATGTTAGGCTGCCTGCAGATGTGTCTGCAGACATTTTTTGTTTAATCGACCTTGTGATTTCATAATCGGGCGATGCCGATTATCGCAAAATGTCATCAATCAGCCCGATTAATCGGTCGACCCCTATTTTGTTTTACACATTTGAAGAGTTTCATAAAGCAATACATTAAGCAGTGTATTGAACATAATTTTAATTATTTTACATGGGATTTTGCACATTGCAACATATGGTAATATCAGAACATTATTCCTGTTATCATGATTTTGATTTCAACCATATTTCCCCACGTGTCTGTCTCTCCAGTTGACATTCGAGAGATAAAGGAGATCCGTCCTGGACAGAAGTCACGGGACTTTGAGCGATATGTGGAGGACTCGGCAACGAGGCTGGACCAGGCTCACTGCTTTGTCATCCTGTATGGCACCGAGTTTCGCCTTAAATCACTCAGCCTGGCGGGTACGTACAACACACGCTTACTTACTTTCAGATACAACCAATTACAATCGTATTTCACATAACTACCATCCTATTCTTAACATGAATACCTCTGCTAATATAGTCATGAACTACAAACGCCTTTGTACGATTGATGTTTTGTTTGCAACCCCCAGAATCAAAAGGGCTTTACAGTCTGCACAGCATGCAACTCTACAGCTGCAAGGATTAGTCGATTTAATCGATTCGTCATTCGAAATAAACTTAAACAGCAACTATTTTGATAATCGATGAATCATTTCAATTTCATGCAAAATACCCCAAATTCTCTTGTTCCAGCATATGAAATTTGCTGTTTTTCTTTGTCATGTATGACTGTAACTTGAATATCTTAAAGTTTTAGACTATTAGTCAGAATGTTTTCACTATAATTTAACATTGCAGAGACTAAACTGAGAAAATAATCACAGGATTAATTAATAAGGAAAATGATCCGTAGTTGCAGCCTTATGTAACACCACACATCCTTCCTTGATTCAGAGAAGGAAAAACAAAACTTTAATGGGAATAAAAAAGAAATTAATATATTTGTTAAAACTAAGTCAAGGCCAAATCACCTACACCCTGATACCTCACTATAGTGGTTTAGATCACACATATCTCCCCCCCTCCCTTTTTCTTTTTTCTCTCTCATTTATCTGTTTAATTTCTTAATTCTTAATTAATTAATTAGTTATGATTATGTAGATTTTTTTTTTTTTTTTTTTAACTTTCTTATTATGATCTTTTGGCAATAACTGCAGCTGGAGTGTAAGACCAAAAAAAAAAATGTCAAGAAAAACATGATTCTGGCAAATGTATGGTGTATGCTGGTTCTGTGTTTAAAAATAAGTTAAAAAAAAAAAAAAACTAAATTGTGTGTTGTTGATTTATTTCCTCAGCAACGTCAGATGAGGAGATGACCATGTGGGTGAAGGGGTTAAACTGGCTTGTGGCCGACACACTGAAGTCTCCGACACCGCTCCAGATAGAGAGGTAAACATGTAGCTGCACATCACATCCAAAGCTGAACATGTTATAACATGCTGTGGACAGACAGCATATGATCATTTTCTGTGTTAAATGCATAAAATCTCAGAACTCTCTCTCTTGTTTTTAGATGGTTACGTAAGCAGTTTTACGCCGTTGATCGCAACAGAGAAGACAGGTAAGTCGGCTCATTTAAACTCCAGAGTTAATCAGATCAGCCGCACAGGAAATAGGTGTAATTAGATATAACTCAATTGTTTGGTGCAGCGGTCGTGTGTCCTCTCCCCGGTGTAACATGGTGAAGTAGACTGTAGCTGCAGCAGGCTGGTAGGTGTCTGTGAGAGAGCTTTTGTTGAGGTGTAGTGAAGGAACTAACCTCTCAGCCACACACCAGCACCTCTTCCTGCAGCAGGAAACAGACTGCAGAGGATGGAGGAGATGTACAGCAATGTTTGTCTGTTACATCCCTGGCGAGAGAGTGAAGCCTTTGTTACGCTGTAGGGTAATTGTCTCCTCTGGCCAAAAAGATTCCAGGCTGTGTAGTAAAAAAAAAAAAAGAAGCCAAAAAGACTCAGCAGAGCACGAGGGGCGTGTGCTGCTAGGGCTCGGCGATTAATCAGATTTTATTTTCAATTATGATCTTGGCTTTCAATGATTATGAAAACAAGATAATCCAGATAAAATGGTTATTGTGCCGCAATCCATTTCACAATGATGCGCTTGTTTTGTCTTGTGTTATAAATCCAGCGCACCCCCTGTCCTCTACAGCGGTGCACTTTAGTTACTGACTGGAATTATATATTGAATATAGTTTACCAAAATGTTGAATATGTGTTTAGGAGTTTTCAGTAGGTTGTGGCAGTGCATTATAACACATTTCATCTAATTTATTTTAATTTATTATTTGTATATATTGAATAAATGTTTAGTAGTTTTCAATAGGCTGTGAAAGTGCAATAATGTTACAACATAGTTGATCTTATTTATTTTGATGTCATTTCTTTTTTATCTATTATTTAGATTAGAAATATAATTTAGATATATTTAGATATTATTTCTTTTATGTCATTTTTTAAAAAACCTTTTGTTTAAATGTGTTTTTCAGAAAATTCACTGTTAAAAGTTGTTTTTAAGTTCAATAAATGCATGATGTTTCCAGTGAGTAATCTTGATCTCAATATTGACCAAAATAATTGTGATTATGATTTTTGCTATAATCGAGCAGCTCTCGTGTTTGCGAGGTTTCAGTTTGTATGTAGATTTCAAAATGATATTTCTGCACCGCAACAGGATCTACAAGTTATTAGAAGTCTTATTGTACCGTACGTGCGTATTCATGTTTGTGTTGGATTTCTCAGCGAAACATGTTGATTTATGTGATGTGTTTAGGATATCCTGTAAGGATCTGAAGAGCATGCTGTGCCAGGTCAACTACAGGGTGCCCAACATGAGGTTCCTCCGAGAGAAACTTCCGGTAACCTCCTTCTACTTATCACAGACCCCCCCCCCCCCCTCCCACTCGGTCTCCCTGCCCACTTCCCTTTCGATATGTTAGAGGATAAGATTTATGATTTGTCGTTAACGCTCGTTTTGCCTTTTCCACTTGTTTTGCAGGAATCAGAGTTGAGGAATGGAGACGTGTCCTTCAGCCAGTTTGCCCAGCTCTATCGCAGCCTCATGTTTGATGCTCAGAAAAACGTAAGTGCAATCAATTTATGTATCCACAGACAGTTCTGTCCCAGCACTTTCATCCCCCCCCCCCATCTGATGCCCTGCCAAGGCACCCTCCTCCCCCATCTGTCTGTTCTCAAATGGCTGCGAGATCAATATGGACCAGTTAAAAACCCACCAAACCCCTCTGGTGGAGGCCATTAGGACACACTCACACGGATGAGGAGGCAGGTTGGGGTCGGATTAAATGGATGACCTCAATGCCCCACCCCCCCACCCCCCCCGCCACGACTACAGGATGTCTATCATCTACATGATTAGTACTATACACACTGAAAGGACAGCTGTGTCAGGTTTTTGTCGTATAAAAGCCGTGGGCACTGAAAGACATGGTCGGCTCTGACTCACTTAAAAAAACAAAAAACTCCTCTCATCGTTTCAAAAATTGAATTCATTTATTTCACAAATTTAAAAATGTTCCAAACATGGTTCTAAATTAACTTTGTAAAGAAACTAAACGAAAAAGTCATTAAAGATATAAAAAAAGGTTCTATAATAATGCACCACGGCTTCAGCTGCCTGACTTTTTTTCTTTTTTTTTTACCAAAACTGCACCCACATTAACCTGTCTAGAAATAATTATAAACCAAAACTACAATAAACACTTTCATATATATTAATTTGGATACCAAAATATAAAATATGCTCATAATATTTAACTCAAAAAGCAAAATTAAATATTATATAACGGCTATGACATTCCGGCCCCTAATTGTATCAAATAATAAAAAAACAGAAGCCGTTATAACATAGTACCAAGCAAAACCTGTTTCCCACATATATCATGAAACATTGTCATCTCATTTGGAGTCCAATCCTAACAATG
>JAOVVB010247116.1:0-20930 GCA_028570985.1 Heterobranchus longifilis | reverse complement strand
TATCTTACTGAATGCCCTGGGATGTTCCATAGCAACACAGTTCTGGAGAAGATGTTGCAAAGCTCTGTGAATTTCAAATGTATACAAAAGAAAAAGTCTTGTTGGTGCAGCTACATAAAGAGGAAAGAAGACATTTCAATTACTTGTAAACTGAGGTAAGTCCATTTTGGATGATATTATTTGATAAAAGCATGTGTAATGTTAATATTCAGCAGCGTAGTGAATCCAATGACAGTTAATAAGGTGTGAGCCCAATAGGAAAACTATCTTAGATGATGCAACAGCTAGTCATACAGTAGAGTACCTCTGTAAACAGAAAGGAGCATCTGTAAAGCTTTATTTGGTAAACAAACAAAAACGTGGATGTGGCTGTTAAACATTTTATTCAAGAGCATTTTTTAAATGTCATAGTTTCTAACAAATCAAAAATGTAATAATCATTAAATGTACAGTTACTATTTATGCTGATTTGGTCCATTAACTAGTCATAGATAATATCCAACTCTGTCATGTGGAGAGTGCCCATGGCATGCATTGCAATCATGTAAAGAACAAACTTGGGTATTATCTAGGACTGGGAAATATATCAATATTGTATCATATTAGATTTTGAATATCGAATCCAAATATTGTAATATGGCATAAGTGTTGTCTTTTCTTTTAAAGGCTGCATTACAGTAAAGTGATATAATTTTCTGAACTTACCAGACTGTTATTATTTACCCACTTTGTCATTATATCCACATTACTGATGATTTATCAAAAATCTCATTGTTTCAATATTTTGTGAAAGCACCAATAGTCAACCCTACAATACTGTTGCAATATCGATGTCGAGGTGATTGGTCAAAAATACTGTGCTGTTTGATTTTCTCCATATCGCCCAGACCTAGTGACATGGCCACATCAAAATGTTTATCAAATAAAAAATATTAGTTGTGCATTTACTCATACTTAACTAACATAACTAATTTTGATCTCACTTTACTGCTTTAAACATTTAACTAACTGCATCCTGCTACACATTATCATGAAACTGCCTTTTATTTAAAGAGCCTATTTAGAGTTTGGCATATAGAATGGAAAAAACACCTCTGTTGGTGTCCAGTTATACTCTGGTTACCAAAAGTTAATCCACACCTGCCAGCAAATCAGCAAATCATTTTTGATTTTCCACAGAAATTGGAGCAAGAAGAAATCGTGATGACAAAATCTGGTCGAAAGAAATGTCTCAGTTTCTCTCCTGTCAGGTAAGAGTCTTACACATGTCCTTTTTTTAGGCTAGACATATTTTTGTGTTGTGTTGTTTTCCAATCTACTTTTTAATTCATCTTATTTGAATACAAATCATGCATTAGGGCTGCAATTAAATTATTTTCATTTTAAATTATTTTCATTTCATGGATTCATCTGTCGATTATTTTCTTGATTAATCAATTAACAGACTAACGGTGTTCCGTACACGTTTCACCCTTCACATCAGCGAGCTCTCCTGTTGTCAAGACCCAGACAAGCATGTTTGTGTGCTCATTCTCTGGGGGAATTGTTTGGTCTAAACTTTGATTGATGTCTTTTGGACCAGTAGTATTTGAGAAAAGTGGGGTAAAGTAACTCCTCTGCCTCCTCTGAACATCATAAGATTCAACAGTGTTCCATACAGAGCAAATAACATGATTTCAATGGTTTAAAAATGAAACTTTAAAAAAGAAATGAAAATTTAACATTAACTTTATTGATCCTTTATTAAATAACACTGCTGTACAATCATTATTGCTCACAGGAGACATGCAAACAGCGGCTGTTTTGACAGACGCACTGCTGCAGTCTGAGAGCGGACTTAATTGATGTTAAAAAATGCCCATTTCAAAGCATTTATTCAACAAAAGGTAATATATTTAACAACGTGATAACTTAATCTTTACATATAGACTACAGTACTGTGAGAAGCATAAATGCTGTCCAAATTAACTTATTCGCTGCTCTAGCAATCTCCCCTCTCAAGCTGCAGTCGGGATCCAGAACTTCCCCCTCCTTCTCTTGTCAAGCGCTGTGAGCTCTCAGAGAAATGTACTGAAATCTCCCTTTTTTTCGTAAAAAGTGACTCAAACCGAGTAAATCATTGCGAAATATTTGGCGATTAATTAATTAGTTGACCACAAATCAATTAATCTTTGCAGCTATATATATAATGCATAAATACACATACAATACAAGCAATTGCTTCTAGAACGCTCATTGTTTTTCCTATCTAATGACTGTCAGGAGCCGACGACACGCAGCAAAAGACAGGAGGTTCTGCATCATGTGGATCAACAGGATGGTGAATAAACAGGTGGAGAAGCGAATGGCAGAGCTGCGTTCAGAACTCCTTCGCATGAGAGAGGAGATGGCGGCAGAGCTTCAGGAGCAGCTGAGAGCGCTGGTGGCGGAAGAAGCAAGAGAGAGATCCGGTCTGATCCGAGAGCATCCCTCCGAGAGGGTTGCATTAAGGTGGCGAAGGAAAGTGGAGAAAGAATCCAAGGAGAGAGCTGAGGAGGAGGATGAAAAAGATGAAGCAATTTTCTGGGACCTGGACAGATGTAGCTTTAACTTTTCTGAAACATCCTCTGATACTGACAACATCTCCATCATGAAAGGTCTGAAATATGAGCTAAGGAAAATCTTGAGGGTTTTCTTCGATTCACTCTGCAGTGACGATGACACCAGTGATGTCTCGAATGATTCTGACACCAGCTCACAACCAACGAAATGTGAGCAAGAGGAAATCCAACAGATTTCATCAGATGTCACTGTCGCTGACACCAGCCAGTTGATGAAGGCATCAGAGAAGGAAAGCTCAACGAATCTCTCTCGTGCAAACCCAAGGTTGATAAAATGTGAGGAGGAAAGGGTCCAAGTGGATCCAACAAAAGAGGAGAATTCTTGGCTGATGTTGAGACAGTGGAAGGAATGGATGGACAAACAGGAAATGGGAGGAAACCATGATAAAGTAAAGCCAGTGGACCAACAGAATACTGAAAAACAGGGAGGGGCAGCAGCTCCTGCATCACCGAAACAAATGAAGCAAAACAAAAAATATGTGAAATCCATGGCAAAATTGAAGACATATTTCTCAGACTTTTTTAATCCTCGTACATCTCCTAAATGGGAGAGATTCGAAGATGATGAGGACTGACGCACTAAGCTCAACAAAAAAAGGATGCATCTTTTTGCCATGCTTTAAAATCATCCTTCTATTCAGTAAATAAAAAATTGCACATTATGAGTACAATCTCCAGCTTTAATATATCAAAAAGGGGCTCTGTCTCTCTCCTCTCTCTGCAGTGCATTGGTGCTGCAGTGTGTATAAGAGTGATTTATGAGTTGAGTCAGTGGTGGAAAATGATAGTGGAGCTTTTTGCTAGCCTTCTATGTACCACAGAAATGTGCATTTTCCCAAATTACCTCCTATCTTCATCCTACTCTCACACTCGGTACACAAGGTCTTATGTTCTTCAAAAAGAAATCTTAAATTGAGAAGTATCGTCAACAGTTCACTTCACAAGGGAGAATAGTTCTGTTGCTAAAAATGTTTCCAGACGCCTACATTCATCTTATCAGGCCAATAAAATCAGAACGCATCCAAGCTTCATCAAAACTTCAGAAAATGTCTTAAGTCACTGAGGTTAGATTTACAGAGTTACAATCCAAAAGCAAGCAAAGCATCCTGACAGAGATTGCAGACTTTCAGGTTTCTAAAACACGTAGATGTATAATTCAGATGCCATTAACAATTGATTCAAGAATATTTTGTGATAAATGAATGCCTGGTGAAAATAAATGACTTTTAACCTGGGATGACTTTAATCAACTGATAAAAATAAGTGCTAATTTAAATGACTTCTTAAGGAGGGATGATTTTATAGTGGGTGCTGTAAGGACAAAAAAAATGCAATAGGCAAGCTAATTACACAGGCTCTTTATAGTGGAGAAGAAACGCAGCAGTGCCTGGCTTCTGTAGTACCCAGGATACAGTCCAAGAAAGAACACTCTCTTATATTAGCAATCATACAGAAATCCTAATGTGTAAACAACTGTAAACACAAATACAACCTGCTTGTTTGCACAGTGCATGTGAGCATACACACGCATGCATTGGGACTTAAATACAAACAAGACTAGGTGTAAACCGAGTATGTGGCCGGACCGAGCCCGTTGTGTGGCCAAATTGTTACAGGGATAGTCAGCTGTGGTGTCTATAATGTGAATTCCCAGATATTAAATGTTCATCTGTAGTGGTGCCAGTAGTATGATTTTTGTTGTGTACTGAACTGACTGTCCACTGAATCATTTTGAAAGAGCAACAGCCAATGGAGAAGCTGCAGCTCCAGTGTCATCACTCACTTGAACTTTAACTTTATTATCCCATTTATAGGGCTGGTGCCCAGCGTTACTGTGGTCCAGCCAAAACAATATTTAAAAAATAAAATAAACCTGCAATATTTCATTGTGCACCACTTTCTCAACATATCCCTCTCCCTGATGAAACGTGTGAACTACAAATCATTATATTTGAATGCATATGAGAGATAAGGAACACCCCACCTGTTTTTGTTCACTGAAGAAGAAATTATGAACTGCAGAAAGGAAGGGTAGATAATATGAGAAGCTAGCCTAGTTTATTTACACACACACACACACACCTGACCATACAGTTTGACTGCAAACTAGTTTGATAAACAAAATACCAAAATGACGTTACAACCACATTTCAGGGTGTGGAAAAAATGCAGTCATGCTTTCATATTCATTAGAATTACTTAACCTCACCTATGTAGAGAGTGTGATTTATGAATGATGTCCAATAACAATAACTTTTTAAGCTATTGTACAAGTGCCTTTTAATCACTGAAGAGAGTGCAGAGTGTGCAGAAAGTGGTCTTGGTTTGATATTAATGGATGGCTAAGCATCACATTCAAAAGCCTCTTTAATCATACCCTGCCAGCGTCCTCTCTCTCTTCTCTGCACATCAGCACCAGTAGGTGGCACTAAGTACCTTCCAAGCTCCAGCCAGATTCAGCAGCAAGATCAGCACTAGTAAAGAGCAGTTTAGGCTGATACAGACCATCACTTCTCTCTCTTAAGTAAGCTATAGACACTGCTGTCAGTTTCAGGCTGAGCTGACCATCAGCTGATCCTGCAGCCTGCACGCAGAGACAGAATCAAAGCACAGAAACACTAAGAGTGATGTTGTTGATGTCTGTTATTTTCTCTGCTGTGGATGACACTTTGCTAATGTTGATGATCATGTGTCCAAATTATGTTGTTCTCACACAGTCAATGCCCTGAATAAAACCATGCCCCCAGGAAAAAATGATAGCTTCACAGAGACTACAACATTTTTTAACTGATGGGCTTTCAGGAACCGAATGACTCTTAAGACCTGAATTAAGACTGTTGGCTGTAATTTATCTAAGGCACTGAATTCAGAAGACCTTTAAAATAAATTATGCAGACATGGAGGGCAAGAAGTAAACCGTTTTCAATACAAATGCATTTGCAGTTAAGAAAAAGTTATTCCCAGTTTGCCTATCATGGCCAACTCTAAAGGTCAACTTTAAAGGTCATGACTGAGTAAAAAGACAAATATTGGGTGGTGCATAATTTTAAAGCCTTATGACATCACTACACTGTCACTGGGTAGCTACAAAACACATCGTCTTGTCTCACCAGTTTATGTGTATGAGCTAAATAAAGATAGACCTAAGAATTACAGATTTGTTTTGTCCTAAAAAAATACATGGCTAAATGCTTGTCAGCTGATCTGCTGTCCCTGAAGTATTTCCTGTATCCTCATATCCTTTGATTTCCTTTCAAAACTTCCCACTGAGTGAAAAGGGCAAATGTCTCTCAAAGGGCCAAGTAAGATTCAAGTGAAAAATCATAGCAAGGTAATAAATGTAAAAACAATTACGTGACGATATCAGTATCACACTGATCTCCCACACTAGGTTATATCACACCATACATTATCAATCTGTTAAAAATGGTGTCACTGAACATGTGCTTTGAAATAACTGTACAGAACAGCAGGCTTTCACTGTCTGTCACTACTGTTATTTTTACAACATATGTCATGCAGGATGCTTTAAATAAACAAAACAGACCTTCATGTGAAAAATAAACATATCTAGCTCTGCTCAGCCATGATGAGGTGCATCCTTCCACACTGATGTATCAGGACTGCAGCGGTCATGTCTGCTGGCTGTCTGCCTGCTCCATGTTGGGACCACAAGCCAACGGGCAAAAAATCGAAATGTGGTTTGAGTTGAGTTAGCCTGAATCTCCTTTAACACCTTTGTAAGAAAATTGAATTTGCCACGTTGCCTTATCTGTTGTGTTTGACCTGTATGTTTCATGTCAGTAATAATTAATGGTTTTACTTATTTCACAGTTCTACTCATTATAAATCACTCTATGCATCACTGATTAACAAGTAAATGCTGTGAATCACTACAATGTATACTCTTTTTTTTTTGCCAAAGTATAATCAATAAAATTAGTAGACCAAGTCCCTCAGCTATAGCCAAGTCCCTAACTGTAGAATCAGAGAGACATTCACGTTTGCCTTGAGCAAACTGAAGCTCACATTAACACAAGCCCTGTTAAGTGGTGAAATTATGACTGTCTCACAGTCAATCGACTCGAGAACACTAAACCAAACACCCAGAGACACAGACACACTTGCACATGCATAAAAGGGCGAAGCTATTCAGAAGCCAAAAGGCATGAGTGGACCTTGATTTAACCTCTGACTCACAGATTGCCACGAGGTATATTCAGAGAAAATTAAAACTGAAAGATAGAAATGCTGTCCTTTTGCCCTCATCCATTAGACAAACAAAAACACGTAGGCCTGGACCAAAATAATAAGATATGAGTGTTGTCGAGTTTGGTACTTGTCACCTCACACCCATAAGTAAATTCATGTTGGAAGAAAACTCATAGAACACTGAAATCAGTACAGCGACATCTGAAGGTGTCCATTTGTATTGTAACACTTTTAGTGGGCTGTTTTTCACAGTAAAGAGGCACTGCAGTAAAAATTGGCAGGCATGAAAGTTCTACTCTAAATCAGTCATACAGCTGCTCAGGTCCACTTTCTTCTGTAACTAACACATAGTGGGCTTTATTGAACAGAAATCCAATGGAAAGCAAAACCTTTGCAAATATTTCCCCAAACTCACACTCCACACGACCCCAGTATTAACAACCCTCGTTCAGTCTCTGTCTCTCTCTGGATCAATACAGTGGCTTTTCAATGGATTACAAGGACTTCCCAGGAAACCTCACAGATGCATAAACATGTTCCCTCGAGTTCAAAAGGATCCGATGTATTTAACTAAAGTCTAAATGGAAGATTGTGATCTGGAACAGGAGCAGAAGAATTCTGTGTCCTGAAATATTAAAGCACTTTAGGCTTAATTCGTTTATCAGTAATACCCTTTTTCCACTGAAATTAGCACATATATGCAGGTTTTTTAAACTGGGGGAAACCCCGCTAAAGATAGGCGATAGACTCCTTTCCCATTCCAGTAGACGAGAGCCTGTTTTTTTTTTCTAGAGTGTCATAGGGTTAATAAACAGTAGAAAACAGCATGGAGGCCAGTGAAAATGTTACGATGGTTACTTCTTTTTTATATTGGTTACTTATTCAGTCTCTCTTTCAAACTCGGGGCTGACTAATTTGGAACGATGTTTAAGTGCTGCTAGGGTGGGCAATATTTTTTCTATATCGCTTTTATCGCAATGTCAAAAACTGTGGCCAAACTGCATTACAGCACTATTTACATCATCTGGACAACGCTTTATGTTCTGATCCTTGTAGTTGAGAGAGAAGCTGGAGCCGCTGTTTTGCTAACGAGAGAGCACAACATGTGAACACAGACTCAACACAACAAAAACAAAGAGCTTGTACATAAATGTGGGGCTACGTCATTTGGACGTGGTTTGACTAGGAAAAGTCAGACACGGACCAGAAAACCAGCTTTTGCAAAAGGTTTGCCACACGCCAGTGCACATTACAGGCATATTTGGAGTGCAGACTTTCTGTTGTCATTACCCGGCACAATGTGCCTTTTTTCTTCATCACCTTAATGTGGTAATGTTAGTCTAAGGTACACAGAAAATATGCTATATCGCGATATGTATCATTATCGAGATATGAAATTACATATATATCGGGATAGAATATTTTGGCCATATCACCCAGCCCTAAGTGCTGCTTGGACAGAGACAGACAGAATTTGTGGCTGAGATGACAAACAGCTGCAGAAGTTACTGATGGAGCATCGTAGCATCATTTTTCAGAGTCAGAGTCATTTTTCCTGGGAATGAATGTCAATTGTAACCTTTCTCACTAAAGACAAAAGGGTAGTGAGTGTTCGTGTTTTTTTGGCCAGTAGGAAAGGGGCTTAAAAGTCATGCAAGTACTATCCACCACCCTTGTCCTGTGTTATTTTTGTGTGGCCTCATTAAGCATGGCACATTTACAGCTTCAGTTTCAGTGCAATAGGTTCATGTTAATGTTTTTTGTGTAGTGTGATATAAGTAGCTTGGTGGCAAAAAATAACAATGATGTGCGATAACGTTGTTGAATATTGCGATAACAATATTACTTGCGATAAATAATCACATCAGTTCTGCCTTTCTGCTTCTTTCAGTATACTGCTAAAATACTGCTAAAATACCACAAATTGCTTGTTGAATTAAAAAAAACTGAAAGGAAGTTATTTGTGGCATTTTATTGAACAAATTGAACATTGAACTGAACACAAAAGGCACCTTTTTTTTAAACTGCAGTGTGTGTGTATTGCGAAAGTTGATATTGCGATGACGATTAAAAAAAAAACGATATATTGTGCAGCCCTACAACAGATCTGACAAAATGATTTTAGGAAGCAGCGCAAAGGTGACATTAGTCATCACACCACTTATTGTATTGAGCGAGATGTCAGGATATATTGCTTTGTAACGGAGTCTGGTAGATGTGTGCGAAGCTAATGTGAACTCTAAATGAGATATCAACGTGACAAATGAGTAAATCAGCTCATTTAAAAGTCATGAGTGGGTTTTTAGGTACAATGCATCATATCCAACAAAAAGATGCAGGGTACATTGTCCAGGAAGCACAACACCCCAATCATTAACCAGAATAATAGAAAGCACACACGTCCTCTTCTTAATATGCAGTACATCCAATGTACAGCCATGCTCCCATATTGATCTTAATGAGCTGCAGGAACACTTATGACCCAGAGACTATTGGGACAGCTTCATCTATACAGGAAAGGTTCATTTGCAAATATTCAATATCCTCTCACCACTGAGGAAATGGGGTCTACATTGAGTTGCAAATCATCTGTGTTTGATTAGCATGAGGAGTAGGAAAAGCACACCACAGCCTTTGGTCACCATGTGTTGTTTTATACAAAGAAAGGCCAGCCAGCCTGTGCCATATTATTGTTGCCTGCCTGCCTCTGTCTGCCTGGGTTTTGTCCTTGCTTTCATCTTGTGCATTCAACCCACTTCTAAAATCTGTCATAGCTCAGATGGTAGGTTGTTAAATTTCAATAGCGTCAAGGTTGGAGGTTAGAGATGAATATGATAAGTAGCAGACACGGACAGTGGTCGCGTTCACCAAATATTTTCCGTCATTGACTGATTTTTTTTTTTTAACGATGGAACAATCTGTCATTTTGACACTTTAGAACACTGAGGGCACTCTACCGTAACTTTAAGTAATCCACACCCCGTCCAGTTAAACTGAAAGTGTCTGCTCCATACAGCAGCAGCAGAGTCGCAGCACAGAGTAGCAGGAGTCAGGAGACACGATGGTGGTGGAGGGTTTGGTGTCAAAGCAAAAAAGCAAAAGCACCTATTTGGCAATATTTCACATTTTAAACCCAATACTAATAGCGAACCTGATAACATAAATGAGGCAATCTGTAAACTTCAGCAATATTGAACATCATCGACAATTTTTTTTCTTAGCCATCGCATTAGTACACTATATCGCTACATACCATTGCAAAATGTCATGGCAGCTGAGAATTTTCTTTTAAAAAGCCCAATAATTGTGATGGCACAACGGCCACAAGGTTTTTAGTGGCCTCTGCTGTGACTGCGAGGAATAAATCATTCATCCGTTTCATGTGGTGTTGACATGAAAGTTGACCGCACGGTTGGTATCTCTGTTGACCTTATATTCATTATTAAAAAATGATGGATAATACTAGATTATGACAGAATTTTTACCACCCTATCTGTCAAAATGATGGACAACGAGAAAGTCTAATGCAAACTCTGGACACGGAGGCTTTGTTTTGGCTCTTAAACAAGAAAATTACATTGTCAATCAAGTTATCCAAATAATATCACTCAAATAATATCCGTTTCTTGAGGATCAACAAATATCACATAGCAGGCATTGCAGGATGTCATATGTAATTTGACCTCCCTCCCTACACATATATACACACACACAGGCACGCATGCACGCACGAATTCACGTACGCACGTACGCATGTACGCACGCACATCCCCTCCTACACTGAGCCACCGCTTTGGTCTGACTCGACTCAGTGATGATTAATCTATGTGGGAGGGCAGCATTAAGAGTTAGAAAGCTAATTCCCTGGCTCCATCTATTGATTTAAAGGCTGATCCATCTCTACCTCCTCTCTTATTACAGTCATGCCTGCCACCACTTTTGGCCTTTGTCAATATATATCATGCATGCTTGATCATTGCATGATGCTGTATTAACAGAAAAAAAAAAAAGAGGAGAGAGGTGGATGTCTCCGTCAGCGCGGAGAGCATTACCAGAGCCACATCAGTCTCTTTTTCTCTCTTTGTGTAAAGCTGCCATTCATGAAGGCGTGTCGGCACTCCTGAGTCATTTAGCAGTCTACACTGTCGTGCTTAACCTTGTTTACAGTAACACTCAGGTGCTCAGACTAGTGAGTGTGTGGGTGCACATGTCTGTGTATGTACACCTGTGCTTGAGAGTGTGTGTATGAGACTGTAATGAAACTGACGCTGGAGGGTAGCACAATGTCACAGTGCAGAGTTCCCATCCTGCAGTACACAGACTGTTCTTCTGACAGGCAGGGATACATTTTTGGATTTGTCCTTGTAGAGGAGGAGTGTCATTACCAGAGAGGCTAAAGCTGGGATCAGAGGAAGGGAGGTGTGAGATAAATCAGGGAGAAAGAGACAGTATGCAGGTAAGGTTATCACTGTAAGACAGACTGAGGAGTGATGGAAGGAAGGAATAGGGGACCTTTTTTATCACTGCCTGGTAAAAGCACATGCTTTTTGACCTTGCTGCAGGAATAATACAGACAAGGTACACAGAATGATTGACAGGCAGAGACGAAGCTTAATAGCAAAATAGGGTTGCTTTTGGTCAAGTAACAGTTGATCTGGCTGTTGAATTTAGTGCTGAAAGGCTTAGCTGACAGTTGAAAATTAGTGAAGCATATAATTCAGCCTGTCACAATAATTACTATATTGACTTATCGTACAATAAATGGACATTGGGGGGTTAGCCCTGACGTTAGCGACAACTTCTGCACAGGCTGATTTATGGTGGAATGACCTTTAAGGTGGACCAGCTATTCTCATTTTAGTGGCAAGTTTTGCTCATTTTATTTATTGTTTTGGTTGTGGTTTTATTTTATTTATTTAGGATATTTTGATATTTCTTTCGCATTCCAATTCCAACGTCTTACTCTTGCCATTATGCTGTTGTATTATCATTATATCAGTGGCATAAAATGGTCTTGAAATGACAATAATATCGTTTAGCGCAATTATTTCTGGGACAATATATCATCCAACAAAAGTAGTTATCGTGACAAGCCTACATAATAAATAATAAGCACGTTCTTTGGGAAAGTTAATTGTCAAATTTGTAAATTTGGTTTTATCAGAATTTTATATGATAATAATTTCATAAACCTGGCTACTGAAGCAGCACATCAGCTTTCGAATTAAAAATGATCCCAAAGTTTTTATTAAATTTCTGTTTTTCCTTTTGCTTTGATTTTATTTTTCTTGCATTTTCAAGTCTTGCAATCGACAATCAGTTCTTGATTAATTACTGCATGACAGTTCCAGGGCTTAACAAACAGTTGAGGCAGAGAATTTGAATCACAAATTACACAGGTTCTTCCAGGAATACCAAAAAAGTATAAAAACATCTTCTGAATATGAATCTGATAAGACATTAAAATGTCCAGAGGCACAAAACTGTATGACATGACTCACAGCTAAAAAAAAGGCTATAATCCTCAATCTTTTTCTGGTATATAATAAGCAGAAAGCAAGGAGACACTGTGCTGTCAGGTCACTAGTTGGCACAGCTAATAGATAGATAATGCTCACTCACATATGGCCACTTAAAGTCATTTGCACCCAAGTTGCATGTCTTCAAATGCTGACAGCCCTGAACACAGACAAAGCTGAAGCAAAGGGATTGAGCACAAACCCCAGCTTCTTAGGAAACACTGCAAACAACTGAGTCACCATGCCATCTCCTTAAACTACAATTAAATCTTTTTTTTGTTACTCACAATTGAAATTGTCTAGTAAAGCCACTCGAATCCTGTGCATCACAAGTCGTTCACAGATATCCAAGTCAGAGAAATAGGCACACTCGGATGTGTGGGAGGCAGACGCCAGCCACTACAAGACACTTAATCACAGTGAGAGCAAAAACCCATCAACATCCCCAAATGGTGTCAGTCATACATTCACCAATGTGAAAATGTTTTTTTTTCCCTACTTCACGAGGCCCAGACAGCTTCATGGTCAGCATCAATCATCTGCTTGTCAGTGCGTGTTACAACCGAAGGTCCCCTGGGCTGTAATGAATCCTAATTTAAGCTGCCATCAGGACGCTTCCATAACGAGACCACAGGCTGTTTCCATGTGGCCATGATGCTTTTCTCACAGCACAACAACAGCCACAAGTGAGACACGGATTCCTACAGGACATCCCAACATGGCTCATTTCACAGTCACTGCATTATTAAAAGAGGACAATAACTAAGAAAGTTGTCCCAGCATCTGATATGCAACATGTACTGAGATCTGTACGCTATTTCATGGGTCTGATATTTCATCAATTGGACCAAATGTCTGGCCTTTCCAGCAGAAATCTTACAAGGAGATTTTAGTCAGCAAGCATCCACTGAAACCCAATGGAGCTACAGCCGCTGGATCAATCAGCAAACTATGAGAAGTGATTCATAAAATATTACATGACTCACTTCTTATCATAACTCGTAAAGCTTGTGAACAATCTTTTAAAATGTGGAAGATTGCCTACACAAATCGTGATTTTACAATGACTAAATATCTTGATTACGAACCCAATATTTATTCAGATACTGCAGTATTTAAAAACATGAGCAATATGAAGCACTTGTCCAGGCCATGTTCTTCTAAAACCAGGTGTATTCTCTCCAAATGAAATACCCACAAGACATTTTTTACATCTCATATATTCAGCATTAGGCTGAGTGTATACTATCTGACTGTGACACAAAAACCTACTTCCCTGGTTCATAAGTGTTAAATATTTTAAAAGTACTCCACATGAGCCAAGCAGAAGAAATGAAGGAAGGCATGACTGAAAACTGGAAGCAAGCTAAATCTCATAATAACAGCACAAAATACAGAGACTATTTTCTTTTCTCACATTGTCTGTTTTGTTTATCTTTCATTAAAAGAGATGTGAAAATATGCTCCATGTTGTGTATAGTAAAACCAATTGCATATTCATAGGAAAAGTACAAGTTCTCAGAAACTAAGTCATGATTTGGTACTCTTCCATGATTAAACATTGAGACAAAGATTAAATTAAACCAACTGGAGATGATAAAGAAAAGTGACCAGATCAGCTCTGGTCTTTATCTTTATCATCTCATCTTTATCATATCTGGGATCAACCTGATACAGTACCAGGTTGATCCAACTGATGTCCATTTAATTAGGCTACCAGATGTTGCCATATTACATCCACCATCCAATAATATGGTCAGCGACACTTCAGAAAACATAAGAAAGCAGGCTGATGAAGATGAATGCAGTCCACGAGTTATTGTACAAGCACAATAAAACTAAGTGCAATACCAAAGCTTCACTCACCATACAGTTTTTGTGTTGGATCTTCTAGGGCTTCTTTCAAAGGGCAGCTGCGCTATCTGGGCCTTCCCTATGTGGCACATGGTTCCTCGATGTTTGGTGATGAACATGTCCATGAAGTGTAGGAAACGCATTTTCACACGCGGCAGAAGAGGCATCGAAAGTCAGGCCATGCTTGCAACGAGTCGCTAGATGCCGGGGCAGCTGATTCCACACACGCAGCAAGTTAGGATACAAAAATATAAGCGCCGGGGAGGCTGCGCATTCCTTGACTTCCTACTCCGTCTATCCTTATAAACTGACTGGGTAACGTTAACGCTGTGGACATATTTGGTTCGGTCGCAGCCTGGTTTACCGGGGGCATGCACGGTTTTGCTACAGTTTCCAGGTTGAACACGTTTCCCGGAAACGGTGTGCAACGGTGCGCGACGATGACAACCCACCGTTTTAAAAAGGCAGTGCGCTTGCGTAAGCGTGTGCGCAAACGTGTTAGGCACCATCGTTTCCGTTGAAATAAATGTTTTGCAACGTGTTGTCGGGGCTGAAACAACTTAACGCTCCCCAGGTGAATAGATAAAGCCTTACCCCCGGTATGGACAGGAAGTCCGTCCCCAAGGCCGGCCCTTGGCATAGGCCATAGGCGGTCACCTAGGGCGCCACCATGTGGAGGGGGCGTCGTGCCAAATATGTATATACAATTATGGGCACATCTGATCCGATATTTTTTCATATTTTAATAAATATATGTTTTTTGGTTTTGCCGAGTCTGTTTTGAGGTGTGGCGTGCGCCCCGTGGCCAATTCATTAAGTAACGGCACAACACTTTGTACTATCAGCAGCAACATGGTCCTGTCAAGATGGTAACCGAAGATTTGCAAAAGTCTTGCATGATGGTTAAGGTTAGTACAGCCCAGATCGTCAGAAACCAGTCTCTGGAGAGTTTTCGCAGATTTTCACAAATCTAGGGTTCATCCACATCCAGAGGGGAAGAAAAAGATTGGCGTGTGTGATGGGAGGGGGGGGTTCTGAGCAGATTTTGGCTCCAAAAATGCTAGGGCCAGCCTTGTCCCTCCCCTTTGTGTTCCTGTTCTCAAAGTCTCTTTGCTATGAGAAACGACAACAACCTCATCAATCAATTTACATTATCAACCTACATGCTTTTAAAATGGTAAGTTTTGAAGAAGATTTGGATTGTGCAATATGGCAGGCCTCCTCTGTTCTTTCGGTGAATGATTGGAAAGATCTACAAAGAATATTTTTACAACAGTTTTGTGTCAATGCTTGTAAATGCTTGTTCCACCAAAACAAGTTCCCTCCCAACACTATTTTGCAGAAGCACCGTCACTGTATCTGGGGCATAGCGCCGCCCAAGACGACTGTGATTGGTTTAAAGCAATGCAAACAAACCAGAATGTTTTTTTATTCCCTATCCAAGAATGAAAACAGACTGGATCCAGACCTTCCTCCAGTATTGACACAGAGCTGGGTAGATAGGTCTGGCTACGTGAGACTGGTTAGGTCCAGGCAGGTATAGCAACAGGAGCAGCCAGTGCAAGATCAGGGCAGAGTAAAGTATCATAAAAAATTAAGCTGCCCCCAGTCAATATTATTTTAAAGTAATAATGTTGTACTTGACACTGGGCTTCTAGCAGGTCAGGCGGGTAATGATAGAAGGGCAACTCTACCTGAGACTGAAGGTTAGAGAGCTAATCACACCAGAGAAGGACAGAAGAACGTGAAATCAAAAAAGTTTAGCTCAACTAACACAAGCATCCATCAATATGATGTAGGCTACTGTGTATAGCCTACATTTAGTAACGGTAACAGAGTTGACACCAAACTTGAATTAGGTGATAATGACCCACTTTGCTTCCGTGCAAATGTAATGGATGTGGTCAGAGTTTAATAAAGTGCATTTTTAACTCTTACACAAACAGAAGGGATAATTCCTATAACATGTTAAATTTACAATTAAAGAGACAGAATGAGGAAGAACATGCTAAATACAGTAGGCCTACCCATACTAACTGCACTCAAATTGAAAATCTGACTAAAAACATATTAGGGCATAATATGTATATTGTCTACTGCTTAAAATTCATAAATCATTGAGACAAGTGAAATATGGAGTATCAGTAAGATGCCTCTAATCATTTAGTGTTTGATTTCCTCTGTCATGTTTTACTGTACATGCACACACACATACAATCTAACTGCCCTGCATTGCAAGTAAAAGTTAAATGCGCTTATTGTTTTTCTCCACTGAGTCAATAATGAAATGACTTCCAGAACTTGGCATTAATCCCTTTCATCATTTACTTTCCAAATCAAACTGTGAAATCTTTGCTCGATATGTTCCATATATTCTTATGTAATTTATGAAATTGTGGCTTGGAGCTTTATGCTCTCATTTTAGTAATGAAAAGTTGCATACACTCACCTAATGTTGGATTTGTGGACAACTGTAAAAGTGTGTGACTTTGAGTTATAATCCTTGTTGGTTAGGAAAGTGTTTAGGCAACAATAAATAAATGCATCATCAGTAATGCTCATGCAAATAAATGCAATCAATTTGCATGCAAAAAATGCATGTGCAAAAATGCATCAACCGTAGACATTTTGAGCTAGATTACCTGCCTGTGTGTTGTGATGTTGAGTGTTTATTTCACTGACTTCTTTGTCATATAATACTTGATTACCCCCTCCCCCCAGGTATTAATAAAGCATGTCTAATCTAATCTGTTCTAATCTCCTCTCTCTTCACTTCACTCATCTTAATCTCCTTTTATCACACATCACATCATCATCTCTCCTTATCTCAGTTGACCTCATCTCATCCCCTCATTACATCTACCCCTGTCTGATCTGTCTTCTTCACCTTTATTTCCTTTCATCACCAATCATCTCATGCCATCTTTTCCCATTTCTCCTTCCTCTAACCTCATTGCATAATAGACTAGGACCATACTGTAGGCAATATCTTACATCTGTGATTGTACATGCACACAGTCAACCTAACAACAAATGACTATCGCTGACTGCACTAAAAACCTGAGAAGACGACACTGTCACTGTAAGTATAGTGTTTACCACTGCTCTCCGCGTATCTGGAAAATCCAACAACAGAAGCTTGGGTAAACATGGCAACAACAGGAGGTAATAATAACTAATGGCTGCTCACGTTGAATGCTAAGACTTTATTTGGCAATGTGAGATTCCTGTGTATTATGTAACTGGCCTGGTAAGTGCTGTGATGAAGCTGCACGAGCAGTTTCAATGAAGTCATTATTAATAGTTGCTTTCTTTTACCTCTTCAACTGAATGCGCTGCACTATAGAGATTTAATGGATATAAGGGATCGTTGGCTCTAACTTCAGTGAGGAGAAGTGTACTCATATGCTAAATCACTTTTAGACAGTGATCTGGATGATGCTCAGAAAAGCAGGCCTGGAAAACTTCAAGAGTGGTGAGATGAAAAGCTTTGAAATAACTGCTGCCACCGAAACAGAAGGCACACATACTGTATATTCAATATTATTTCTATTGGCAGTACTGTTAAATATCAGAACAGTCTGCCTCAAATTACATGACCTACTGTAGGACTACAGTGAATTGGACTATTATCAGAGGATAAGATTTAACCATTTTTACTTATTACTCTCGTCAGACAGAGTTTCCCATATGATTTTACTTAAAATGTCAAGTTTTCTCTCAGACCTCTATGTCATTTTTGTGAATGTAGCCTACTATAGCTGACATACCCCTTTGATAGGGTTTCTCCCAGGTCACCCTGACTCAGCATGTTGTGTGGGAATGTACCTGCCATCAATCTTCAACACTGCTGGTGGTGTGCCTGATGGAAACTGGCCACTTTTCAAGAAAAGGAAACACATGATGAACCGTTGAGCATGCATGATGGGCCTGTTGCAGCCTCTGTCTACTGGCAAGGACACTGTGACAGATGGACTGTGAAGCCAGGGGACAATCCCTGCACCGGATGAAAAGGATGTGAGCAGGCAAAAGGAGGCTGACATCAGAGCATGTAGCCTGTGTAGAAACCCTATCGGGGAGTCTATAATTGAAAACAGCCAGAATAGTGTAGCATGGGGTGACTGTGATGGTGATAACAAACCAAGCAGCTTGTGATGTAAGCTTGTTGTTGTTGGTGATGATGACATACACTGGCATTGGTTGTAGCCATATGGCCCATACAGAGTAAAGAAAGCAGTGCGAGTGGCAAATCGATGAGCGCATCACATGGTGCAGTGAGCACGTCGCAGCAGCACCATCATTAAACTTGTCTCCTTTAGGCTATTTCATTTCCAGGGTAATGTAGCCAGGCCCGCCTCCGTGTGGATCTTAATTGTTTGCAAACAGCCTTAGTTGATAGAAAACAGATGCGTGTTTTTACCACATGCGTCTCTTTACTCACAGAATCGCTTGCGTTTTTACGCAGCTGCTCCTCCTCTCCCATCACGACGGCCGGGTCCACCACCAGTTTCTCAAAGCACGCCGAGCCGAGAGAGGAGCTCTTCTGCTGGTACATGATCAGCTGGGATACGGGGAGTTTGGGGCTTCCGTGCGCCGTCAGCTCGGGTTTGCTCCCCGTGGCTCCAGAAGCTGCGCCAAGAGGATGTAGAGGCTGCCCGTCGCTGCTGGTGCCGGGGACCGCGTCGCTTCCATGGGACCTCTTATCTCCTTCAAAAGACGCCGGCGGAGTGCAGCACAGATTCGGCTGAGACGACGAAAACACCCGGTCCAACTGTTTCTTTTTCCTCTTAAACATCCATAACCCCGATTCCTTTTTGCTGCCCTCCGCGCCCCCGGCACCCCGACGCTCCGATCTAGGACTGAGCCAAGGCTTGGCTTTCTCCTGGAAATTCTTCCACATCCTCCGCTGGTAGGACAGAGACTCCTGTCCTTTGGCGGTGCTCTCATCCTTGGGTGATTTCTGCTCCATGGTGCCTGTGCAGCAGCCAGCCAGCCTGAGCACACACTGAATAGTGGAAGGATGTCACAGTTGGGCTGCTGCCGCTCGGGAGCACTTCCACTGATGATCAGGTTTAGAGCGCCAAGACGCACAGTGTGATGATGAGGGGGGTGTTAGTCTCCAAATGAACCTTGTAGGATGCCGATGTAGGCAGCTCTGTAAATTTTATGCCACACACTGTGCAGCACGCTTCAGAAATAGCCTCATCTAGCCTATTGAAGATTTAGCTCAGTGGTGAAGTTGGAGACTTCTCCAAGACTACTTAAATGCTTGGTAATGCTCCACACCGGCTGTCTTTGCGTCCCTGCTCTGTCCACTGTGCTTTACAAGGGTTTATTTCAACTTCCCCATTAATTGTTATATTAAAATGCAGGACGAAGGCTGCACCGCGCCTCCCCCTGGCCAACCATGTCACTTGACTGGATAATCTGTATGCTGGTGATTGCATAATGCAACCCCATCATGCTTCGTGGATATGTTCACGATTCAACTGTGGCTCCCCTGTCACCCCCCATCTGAGTTTATCTCTTTGTAGTTCGTGCATGGTGATTTCCAGGCCTTCACTTTTCAAAAGCAGTGAGCTTGGCAAATCCAGAGCTGACCGTGTGAGTCTGAAACCTTGGAGGTTTTAAGAACTTGTTCTCTTTTGTATCGTGTGGATGTTCTTACAGTTTGCAGCCATGTCTGGATATGTTCTCCCTGTCAAATAGGTTGGGCTTCAGTGAATGTTATCACCCACATGCAGCAGCAGCAGCAAGCAGCACTGAACAGCCTCTTCTCTTTTTATCTACTGTGTTGCTACTGTGGTGCATATAATAACTCATTACGTCTTCCCCTCTGGCCCTTGTTTCAGTGCTGGCCTGTTCCGTCCCCCTGGTTAACACTGTGCCCACTGCACGTAAACAAACACACAGAGACCATAATTACAATAATTAATACCTGTCTCCATCTATCTCTCTGGAGCACACATACACACGCAGAAGAGGTCACAGAATGACCTTTAATCTGCAGGGGTGATGAAAATGTACTTCTTAGGGGAATGTTTTAACTGGTTGAACTTCATCACACTACACAGAGCAGAAGAGTCCAAGGACTTGAATGCTGCTTGCATGGACATTTATTCACGTGAGAAACAATGATATGACCTTGCTATCACTTGTAGGAGTGATGATGAAGGTGTGAGTGGTGCTGATAACGGCATCTGTTGGCCTTGACACTCCAATAATGAGAAAATTAAAACAAGCCTCCAATGTCCTGTGATTTATGGGCCTCTAGAAGAAGACTTCATATAACATCTGTAACCTTAAAGGTCCCATATTATGCTCATTTTTAGATTCATATTTGTATTTTGGGTTTCTACTAGAGCATGTTTAAATGCTTTAATGTTCAAACACTATTTTTCTCATACTGTCTGTCTGAATATACCTGTGTTCACCCTCTGGCTGAAACACTCAGTTAGCATCTATCTCTTTGAGATCACATTAGTTGATATCTCATCCATCCTACAAAATAAATCACTTTAATTACAATCGGGAGGACACTGACAGAAGCACAGTGAACTGCCCTGAAGCCTTCTCTCAGTTAAATAGATGGAGATGTGAGCATGTGAGCCAAACAATTCCTTTCAGCTACCATCGGCTTTTCTGGATAACTGATGAGTCTGCAGTGAGCAGGCCTTTCCTCTTAATGATCATGGTCCTGTTGATAAGAGACTAATACACAGTGTGTGTGTGTGTGTGTGTGTGT
>JAOVVB010247107.1:0-20932 GCA_028570985.1 Heterobranchus longifilis | reverse complement strand
CCGTTCATCTGGAGATTTTTAGAGGCGGCAGTTGAGCTTTTTTTTTTACTTCATGCACCACTGAGCAGCTTTCATAGGAATGAACGGAGCTCCACCTCGATCGAAGTATCCAGGTTTTATTATAGATCCATGATAGAGACTCGCGGCAAGAAAGCAAATAAACGTATTTCCCAAAATGTCAAACTATTACAGAGCCCCTAAAGTCCTGTAAGATGCTATTTTTTTTTATCTTGGGAATAAGATAAAAGAAATATTTAAGAATTTGCTGAAGCAAATGAGAAAACTCCCAAATCATGTCTGTGACCATGTGTTATGTTGCGTTTCTTTGAATCACCCATGTTAGGCAGACATTTTTCTGTAAATGAACATCCAGATATAGGCTGCATTTTAACTGTGGTTCACCTGAGCATGACCTTGTTTTGACACTGCAGTCGCATGAAATCAGCACAAAATCATTGGTTTATCTGTGTCTCATCCGTGTAGTCATTTACAGTCAGACGAGAGCACAGCAACTTCTTGTTTTTCAGTACACCACATAAAGTATGTCAGTTTTCTCAGCTGTCTATGAATACATCCATAATTCATTGAGCTTAAAGTATTGTTTCACATCAGATTGCAGTAAACTCTACAGTATCTTCATACCTTTTGCAGGGTGCTGAAACACTGGCGGGGACACACAGATGGTATGGTCCACATCCTGCAGTGTGTCGCTGTGAAAGGAAAGGACTGCTCTGTTAAAGAAATATATGCCCGGTACATTCAAGACATTGAGAGTACATCAGAATCAGAATTGCCAAGTAGTTTTCACGTACAAGGAATTTGTCTTGATGTCACGGTGCATAACAAGAAACAACACAAACAAAAAGTATACACAAAACAAAAATAAAACCAAAGACAAGAGCAAAGCAAAAGTATATGTACAAGTGAGAAGAAAGCTCTAAAGACAGGTGGCGTAATTAACTTCAAAATATAAATAATAAATAATATTACAGTAGGAATATGTAATAATAATAATAATAATAATAATTAATTCAATTTATATAGCGCCTTTCACAAAACCCAAGGATGCTTTACAATAGAAGACACACAAACACAAACACAGAATACCAGAGTGGAGACGACACAGAAACACAGAAACTAAACAAAGGCTTTAGTGAACAGATGGGTCTTAAGGGCAGCTTTGAAACTGTCCAGTGTTGGCGAATCTCTATGGGGAGACAGTTCCAGAGGGGGGGTGCTGCCACACTGAAGGCTCTGTCACCAAAGGTTCGTCGGTTGGTACGGGGGGGGTGGAGAGCAGACCCGTGTCCGAGGACCGCAATCTCCGAGATGGGGTATGTTGGTGGAGAAGGTCAGACAGCTTAATTTGCGCAAGTTTGGCCGTTGGAATCTTCTGTTTTTGATTCGCTTCATTCATGCGATTACTCGCAACGCTTCCGATTCAGATTCCCATGGCTGTTTCGCAGTTTTTGTCACATGATGTACATGAGCTCAGTTACTCTCAGTCTGCACAGTTAATCCAAACCTACATTTCTATATATTCTTTTGGTGCTTTTTTGTTGACGGTTTGAAAACTACATTGGATAAATGGACACAGCTCGGACAAAGCATAGCAAAGTGAGAACAGAAACTACAAGTTTTATGATTGTAGAGTCGGTCACATATCTAAAGTGAGAAAAAAGCCTTTCTTTGTAGACAGCTCCTCAACCGCAAGACCTTTTAGTTCCTAAAAGGAATGCAACAAGGAATGGAGCAGCTCTTTGCCATGTGTTTATTGTGACAATTCACATTGCAATGGTTATAAATGTAATACATCTGCTGCCCCATGAAGCCTCTGTCTCACAACATCTCTGGCTCTTGTGTAGACATGGGACGATGACAAAATTTCATGTCACGATTATCCTGGCCAAAATAATTGCGATTCACGATATTGTCCCGATAATCAACGACATATGCTTAAAACGGCACTAAAACGCACTGGAATCACTTTACTTTACATTTTGCTTTCTTGTGATTTTTTTTTTTTCTCATGGAATTGTGACTTTTTCTCTTATTACGACTTTTTTCTCATAAAATTGTGACTTTTTCCTCTTAACACTGGCTTTTTTCTCAAAAACATTACAATTTTTTCTCATAAAATTGTGACTTTTTCTCTTAACATGATGACTTTTTTCTCCTAAAATTGTGACTTTTTCTCCTAAAGTTGTGATTTTATTTTATTTTTTTTCTGTTAACATTCCGACTTTTTTCTCAAAACATTACAACTTTTTTTTAATAAACAAATATTTGTATTGCATCACAGGTAGAACACTATAGTAAACTGCAGTCAATTTGTGAGGATATTCACGATATTCATGATATTCACAATATTCACAATAATCCCAGTAATGGAAATTCACCACGATCAACTTATTTTGAGTGTTTTTTATTACGATCCACTATAAAAATCGATTATTGTCCCACCCCTACTCTTGTGTTGGTAAGAGAGAAACCTTCTGGTGGTCCACAGTCGCACCCATTCCTGTTCACACCGTGCTGGTACAAAGGAGCCATTTTCTTTTATCATCATACTGCTCAATGTTACTCTCCTCTGGAAGGTTAAGGTGGAGCGGTCTGCGAAGAAAGGCCTCTCTTGTCACATTCCACTTTTGATCTGTGATTGAAGCTTTGGCATTAAGCTTGTTTCCACCGTTCATTTGTTTGTGGGGATGTCTGTGATTATTATCATCCCTCAGCAGTGTGCCCAGGTGAGATCACTCAGCAAGTTTGCACAAAGTCTCATTAGCTCTGATAAATATCCACACATGCAACGGCCGTTTCATTTTCCCCAGAAACAGAGGTGGAGGCAGGGTGGTCAGAGCGTTCCTGCCCAGCTGTCTGACGGAGGAGGGTAACCTGAGAGTAATTCTTCAACGTGCGGGCTCTGCTTTAAACCTGGATGGACACGGGTTGATACGATTAACTCTGACTAACCTCAAGCAGATGGGGGTCTCTCAAGTCTCCACTGTTACCGGCTGGGGGGCGGGTGGGTGGGGGGGGGTTGGCGCAAAAGCTGCAAGACGCCAACAGCTGACTGGAGGCGTCTGTCCGTGCCTCGGCCTGACGTTTGAGCCCCTTCAGTCCTCTGAGGAGACGGGATCAGAAGAGAGATGTTTATATTCACACCGGATCACATTTCAAATGGCACCTCTGCCGAACTTGGACAAATACACCACAGGATTCCTGCGTAGTAAAAAAAAAAAAAAAAAAAAAAAGTCTGACTGCACATGCACGGAGAAGCAAATGTGAAATTTCAACACTGGGTTTTCTGCTCCCTCACGCTCTTGCACTAGAAGAATCCTAAATATGTACGGAGGCCCATGGACAGTCCCTGTCCATTGTCTCTGATGTGTAACTGTCTGGTTGATAAGAGTCGCGGTTTGATGTGCAGGATGTTCATTATGAAACCAACCTTCAAATCCAAAAGTGGGAGTGCCAAATGCCTGATGATTCAGCTCTCAGCCAGATGCTACAAAAACTGAAGACAGTCATGTTGGGAATGTTCAGAGATGTAGCCTAATATTTACTCTCACAAAGCTTATTATTATAGGCGCAGCACTTGATGTGCTAATTTTCTGTCCGGACCTTAAGGCTACAACAGTGTTTTTTTTTTCATGATGATGAATTTTTTTATGTTTTTTTTTCCACCTTGGTTTCCCCCACAACTGAATGAAATAGTTGTTTGGGTTTTGGATAAATTAAGAAACTGAGGTCTTGTGATGGTCACACGTAGCATTCTCCACACACAAACACATTTTTTTTCCCCCTCAGTCTGAAAGCTTGTGTTTAAGGTCCATATTTTTTTTGAAAGGTTTTACACGTTAATACGGCATTTGTCAAAGGCCTTTGGCTTCATTTGACAGCCTGAGCTCCGAGAGGTGATTTCATCAAAGCGTAGCTAAATTTGGGTCAGACATGATGACGCATGTCCTGCAGACGCGTGTCATCTAATTTAAACATGACTTGTAGCACATAGTAAAAGCCGTTTATATGGCGTGCACCTGCACACAGCGGCATTTGGTCACGGCTTTTGATCAAGAGACCACCACTTTATCTCAGTGAGACATCAGGGCTGTTTCATGTTGACAATTACTGAGGATGAACCAGGCACGTCACGCAGGAAGGAATTGTGGATAAAATAGCTTTATCCTGTATATATATATATACCTAGACATTCCATTGAGTTGTTTCTCAAGTAGAGCTGAAATGGTTGGACGATTAAAAGATTAGTCGATAGACTAGACTGCAACTATTTTCATAATCAATTTGTTTATTTTTCAAGCAAAAATAGTGAAAGAAATGCCAAACATTCCTTGATTCTATCTTCTCAAATGAGATGATGATGAGATTATTTTTTTGTTGTCATATATCACTTTATTTCAGACTTTTGGTCGAATTTAGGAAGACTTTGAAGACGTCACTTCAGGGTCCGCAGTTGTGATTAGGCTCCTGCCGATTGGCGATCAGATCATATACAGACGTTTGAAGAGATTATCCATGATTGGTTTTTCCCTACACCGATATGAATGCGATTTTAACTAACTTACTGTCAGAAATAAGATGTCTCCAGAATCTGCGCCCTGCTGTGCATTTAGAGATGTTTCTGGTGGAGCGGCATGTCCTTCCACTGAGCTCTTTTAATCAGTGACGAGTGAATTTTAAATCCTTAATTACAAATCAGTTTGCCGTCTCTTTTCCGTGGATCTGACACCTCGCATAAATTAGTGGTCTGCATGTCCTTCGCTGGCACACATCTTCTACATAGTTTGCTGATAAGCCGTGTAATATCCTTAAGGCTCATTTATGCTCCCTTTACATACGAAAATGGATACGTTAATTTCAAACGATGTCACCGTCACTGCCACCACTACATCCACCAGAGGGCAAAAGAGAGTCAGAAAGTTTCTGACAACAATAAACAGGATGGTGGAGGAAGTCGTAATAATGTTCCTCTTAAGAAAGAGGGAAAAGCAGAGGCAGCGTTGTAGACGGCGGTGGTCTGTGAGCCCATTAAATACATTGATATAAAAAATATTGGGATATCTATTAAATCATGTCTTTTGTATCGCCATTCTGTTCCGCCATTAAAAAAAAAAAAGTATTCCTCATGTTCTATGGTTGTGTCTCTACTAGGGGTCGACCGTTTAATGACATTTTGAGATAATCGGCATCGACCAATTAAAGTGCAGAGTGGTCCTATGCACTAATATTGTTTTTATTTATGTAAGTTTATACATTTCAGAAACAAAGAGATGCTGATATCTGCTGAATAAGTATTAATTAAGTCACATTTGTTTGTTGTTATTTGTTTTAAATTGTTGTATTTTATCAGATGCAAAAAAATACCCCAAATAACAATGTCAGCATTATAAATCGGCTATCGGCCGCCCTGCTCTCTAAATATCGGTATCGGCATCGACCATTGAAAAACCCATATCAGTCGACCACTAGTCTCTACCAGTCTTTAGTGTCTCGTGCTTCACTGATCCCACCATTTCCGTAACTGCTCCGTTAAGTCCGTATCCGTAAGCTTTCAGAGAACGTGCAGAAATACGGACGAAATGAACACAGAGTGCAGACAGAAGGCTCCGTCTGTATCTCATGTTGAGCATAAACGAGCCTTAAGAGCTGTCCACTTGTGATCGGATCACCAGAGACGCATGCTGATACCAGGTCTGAAGGAGGCCGAAGACTGAAAGAGCTAGCTGAAGCGGACTGTTGTGAGCGACTGTAGATCCACTCAGGACAAAACAGTTTGATAATTATGAGAGAAACTGTGGGAACAGGAGGTATTAACTTGAATCTGAGAGCCTCCTATTAACAACCCAGAACAACTGACTAAGGAAAGTGTGCAGATTTGTAACTTTCATCCAGATGTAGACATGATTTTACCTGAGAAATGTACAAGTACAATAATGCATGTACCATTACAACGAAGCAGCTGCTCTCAGTTAGCTTTCCAAATGACCATGACCGTGTCAACTATCTTGTGTCAACTTAGATGAAAAAGTCGACGAACCTTTAGGCTGTTTTAGTAAAGCTTTCAGTCAGAATCTCACAGGTGTGTGATGTTTCTAAGAGACACTACAAAACGAGTCCACGCTTGTTTTTACCCATGAGCTTCTTGAGTCTATTTTGACTCATTATATTTGGACTCCACACTATAAAGTCTTTGTAACGTCTTTAGTGGACACGCTGTTCTGCCTTCTACTGTACCTGAAAAGGGTTTTTCTTGTGTCGGGGCGTGTAGTTGGCTGCAGGATTCGTATATTAAAAAGCCCAAAAATATTAATTTTTTCTGCTCTGCTTTCTCTGGTCACTGAACCTTTTTAATGAACTGTCGTTGCTACTAATTTAAACTGTGAAAAGAGAAAGAAATGAGACAATAGAGGGTAAAGTTGGCACAGAGTAACTATAGAAACAGAGGTGAGGATTTGATAATACAACATGCAACAAGCATGCTCTTGAGGATGTTAAGCATTTAAACATTTTGGGAAATACACTCATTTGCTTTCTGTCAAGAGTTAAATGAGAAGAGCAATATCACTGTCATGTTTCTAGAAAATATGAAGTTTGTGGTATCAGGTCAGCATGATCTCACATATTGGCGTATGAATAACTTGCCAATTTGTTAACTCGTTTTGCGTGTTATCACAATGCATTTTTCGCTTGTCATTTTACGCCATTTATTCGCGCCGGGTTTTCAACTATAAACACATCCATGTCAATATTAGACGCTCAGAACAAATGCTCCGGAAGTGAGGAGACGTAGTAAAAAGATTGAGAAAGTCCGTTTAGGGAGAGAGGGTGAGAGTGGAGGTGGATTGGTCCAACAAACAGGACTTTCACCCACCCGGTGTTCGTGTCCCAAAAAGTCATTAACTTATGTACGTTGTTTTGCTGCCTAGTTTTGTTTGAATTCACAATGTTGAGTATGTAACTTGCAAATTAATTTACAAACGACCTTATTTTAACCCAAACCACAATGTTTTTCCTAAACTTAACCACCTATTTTGTTGCATAAAAATAAGCTTTGTTTGAATTCACAGCCATGCATTTAACATTGTGACTGTAGTGTCATAGTGTGATATGTAAAAGTGACGTCAAGGGTTCCCGAAGCGTCCGTATGTGAGGAGTTGGGAATGAGAACGGGTGTAAAATGACACCCGAAAAGCTGAAAATGCTTTACATGACGTGCGAAACAAGCAAAAAGTGGCATGCTATTTATATGCTTTCCCATGAGATCACATTGCATGGAGACACCATACTGAAGCGTCTACTATGCTTATACCTACAACAGGCCTGTCTGCCATGTAGCCTATTGGAGCAGGGGGGGGTTTATAACACTTAACACACTTCAAACACTCTTTATGAACTCTTCAGATAAAGATAAATGTTTTAAAATTGTCTGAACAACTTTGTCTGAACCCGACCTCTAGCGCCTGTGAATTTCTACACAATGACTTTATGAATAAGTATGTTTTAAATAAACTTTGAATTTAAACAGTCTTTTTGACCATGAATCTTGATGACACCACTTATATACAAACCTAAACCCCGGCTCAAACGGCCCTTCTGAGAGTTATATAGCCTTCATTTTCTTGCCTGAAATAACGACGTCTGGTGTCAGGTCAGCAGGAGAACTCCTGATATCTCAGCCACATTGCTGAACTCATGTGTTAGTCTCATGTACAATCCAGCTGGATTTGGTTGGAGCTAAGTCGCTCATTAGCTGCGCTGCACTTAAGAGACCAAAACCCCTTTTGACAGTTAAATTGGCTAGATTGCCTCCTGTTTTCCTCATCATTGCGAGGGTGCAGACCAAAAGCCTTTGAAGAGCAGGATTAAAACCATGTGATTTCTTTTAATTGGACCATTAGTAGAGAATTAGCATTGAGCTCTGTAGCCTCGTTAAGGAGAAGGAAAAAACCCACCAGGTGCCTGCTCAGGACTCAGGCTCGTGAGATCAGAACATTCGGTTAATTAGGACTCGCTTTTGTTCCCGTGTTGGACCCTCGTTTGATGACGTTTTTTTTTTTTTTTTTTTTTCATTTGTCGTCCGAAGCTCTGGGAGACACATGCTCGCCTCTTTCCTCCCTCCTTTTTGCAGATGTCGTTTTTCATAGCAGTTCCACCTCCTTTTCTATCTGGCCTCTAATGGAATATGGAAATCAGCAGCGGCAACTTATCTTCATGTGTGTCAGGCTCTTAGGGAGCCGTTTGTTCATTCTTTTAGAGGTGAATGAGAGGTGAAGCAATCTGCAGCTGGTCAGCACTGAGTCACGGAGTATTTAAAAACAACACAGGGTTTGTTCTCAGGTAGTTTGAGGACATAGTTCAAATGGTGTCAGATACATTATAGTTTCAGAAAAGTGCAATGAATTGATTCTCAAGTTCTTGCCTGTAATGTCCTATGAGGCAACAAAAAACACCCATCTGGTTTCTTAAAGCAAGTGACATTTTCTTATAAATGTTAACATTTTCTTATCAGTGAATCTTCCTGCTCTTTACCAGCAGCTGATATAATGAAACAGTGATCCAAGTTATATTCAGTTTATGAAAGCTTTTACATTTGACACAAAAAAATGGTTCATGGTTCACAACAAGCAAAGCATTTGAAGTTTCCTGCAGCAACAGAGGTTTGTTTAGAAGAGATTTAAAAAAAATTGTAATCCTGCATTATGGAAGAAGATTGTTACGACATCGGAGTGTTCTCACATTATTCCAAGATTGCTAACTGCAGGGCTGACTCGGAAGAGCCAAAAACTGCAGTTCCTCCAATGGCCACTTGACGCTGGCTCCAAAAGCGAGTCAATCCCCATAGACCCCCATGCTAAAATGCTCAACTTTACTGCAGAAATAAACTAATTTCCCTGGGAGAAATTTCCCAGAATTTTTATACTCAACTGTTTAAGCTTTAAAGTTATGCATAATTACGGCCTTAGCCACTTTGAGTGACAGGTGGGTGCTGCCACAGGTGGCTGACATAGACTGTAGGCTTCATTCGACTCGCCTCAGCTCCATGTACGCTCCACCTTTTTTAGCCGGGAGTTAGGCGGCGTCAGGCACTGCCAAGATGGTGACGGCCGGAGCCACGAGCTTTGTGCCTCTTGGTCTTGTTAATTAGCTAACAATAGCTGAATTGTATCAGTTAATATCGTGTTTTAGTTACATTTAACTGCCAACAATGGTGGCTTTGCAGTTTTCTGTTTGGCTCTATATTGCAGTTATCTCCTGCTATGTGGGAAATATCCTAGTTGTTAGAAATGTCCCCTACTCCTACTCAGAATTACAACCAAGGGGGCTGATAGGAATGTTTCCTCCTGCTTGGCTGCTTTTAATTACAATCCATACAATATGATGTAAGCGCCGCATTAATAGCAGCAGCAATAAGCCAGCAATAATCTGTAAGAAATGCAGTGCAGGTCCTATATTGTAAAAAGTGATATTTTGCTATAGAAATACTGTGAAAGTATCAAAACGCTCAATCCACAGGGAAATACACACAGCCTGTATTCAGAAACTGTGCTTTTAAACGAGCCGTCAGGACTTCTGTAAAGTTGTGATGTCACAACTATACTATTTATAGGTAGAAAGTGCCGCTACAGTGCCGTTAAAGTAATTGCAATGATGTTACAGAGACAGACAGAGTGCAGATGCGGAAGACCCGGAAACACTGACCAATCAGAGCAGACTGGGCTTTTTGAGGAGGGGGGCTTAAAGAGACACATGCTAAAATGGAGCGTTTACAGCGAATACAGGTATATTCACACATATGATATGAGAAACATAATGTGTTTTTTTATATTAAAAAGGGTGTAAACATGTTCTAGTAGAAACACAAAATACAATTATGAACCTGAAAATGAGCATAATATGTCCCCTCTAAAACAAGTGATTATTTGCAAAAAGTGCACGAACAACATCTGTGGCTCAGACACAGGATCCTGTTGAGCTACTTTTAAGGCTTGTCCTCTCTTTATTTCGGTGTTGTTTTTCCCTCTTTAAGGCTGAAATGTATCTTAAGTGCGTCCAGACTACAGGTCTGCTTGTCGCCCTCTTTCCCTCTGCAGGCTCTTTGGGGTGACGGGGAACTGTGCAGCCTGCAGTAAGCTGATCCCTGCCTTTGAGATGGTGATGAGAGCCAGAGACAACGTCTACCATTTAGACTGCTTCGCCTGTCAGCTCTGCCGCCAGAGGTAAGATTAGGGGAGCAATTAGCCAGGGAGATCAAATTCACTAGGTGCACTCGTGAGCTCACTGGTCATTATGAGCATATCACCAAATGCATTGTAATCATAATGTGCTGAAATTTACTGCACTGTTTAAAACCTCGAGGGGTTAAAAACTTTGTATATCACTTGGACAGTTAATCAGGCAGCAATCATGCAAGATTAATTTTCTGATTATCATAGCAGTGCTGAAAATATGCCTGAAATGCTCCTCCGGGACCTCATGATTCACTTCAGCTCAAGCAAAGAACCAAGACCCAGTTCCATATTTTTATTTCTCTCTGCAGATTTTGCGTGGGAGACAAGTTTTTCCTCAAGAACAACATGATCCTGTGCCAGCTGGACTATGAAGGAGGCCATCTTAATGGCAGCACAGAGAGGCAGCCTCAATAAGAGGTAATATTCTGATGACGATGACTTACAGTCGCAGGCAGCTGCTCTGACAGTTTGAAGTAAAACATGCGCTGAGATAGCTGGAAGATATACAAGTGAGCTCACAAAGCTCATCCCAGATATGACCATATGTAGACATGAGACCACAAACCACAGGCTGCTGACATTATCATCCCAAGATATGTTGTAGCATATTATCTTTGAAAACGTCTGCATTACGTGACATTTAGTAACGGATGCATCGACATGTGTTCGTGTTCATAGCTCACACACTGAGGCTAGATCGTTAGACTTACACGGTCAGAAAGGATCCTCTTGTCCCTGGCAAAGTCAGCACTTTGAGAGCTTTACCAAATAACTTACATTGCAAAAGTATAGCCCACACATCCTCTGGCCAATGCAAAGCAGCGGCAATGCGCTCAAACGCAGCAAACTCAACCTCAGACTCGCGGAAAACAGGGACCAGAGAAATGTATTTACTCACGTCAAAAGCAGCAGCAGAACCTGACGATGACCAGCAGAAGTACGAACCCAGTTTGTCTGCAGCTTTAGCTGACGCATCTTAATGGCTCCCACTCCCGCTCCTCTTTCTCCAGCTGAAAGAGATAACATAACTTCAGAAATATGACACTAGATACTCCATCATTGCTTGAACTTTATTAAAAGCTGTGGATTTCAGCTGTAAAAGCAAATTCCAAATCAGCTTATAAACAGAGAAAACAGGACTTATCAATATTATATATTATATTGTCCTCTCTCATCCCTTTGCTGTCTCTCAAAGCATCGCAGACGGACGTCTGGTTTGGTAAATAAGAGCAAGAAGTATGCAGTTTCTTCTGTGGAAATCACATTTTTCAAAAAGTTGCCTCTCATTGAAAGCCACCTGCAGGTTTGAAGACATCTAAATGGCTTCTTTAAAGCTTTCAAAAGCAGACAAATAAATCCTGTGGGAGTCAGAGCTCTTCCTTTATTGAGCCTCTTGATGGGCGTGAGCAGTGGTCGGCTGTGAGGGCAGATGAGAGGAGTTTGAAAGTAAGTGCAGCAGACACCACAAAATCCACAATTATGAAGGTTTCAGGGTTTGCCTCGGTTCAAAAGCATACCCTAAAGCCACCAGCAACCCAACCTACCATTATAATACTAACTCTGCAACTACAGTTCATAAAATACACAACGCCGCACTGGACACTCGGTGTACTCTGGAAGTGGATACGTCTGGTTGTGTTTTAGGTCTTCCAGAGTTCATGTTGAAACAACTTTAGACTTAAGAAGATCATTTTTCTTTTTCTATAAAAAAAACCTTGATGCATTTGAGGACTTGACCAACTCTGGGGGGTTTTATTCAATTTTATTGTGAACTGAGGTGAGAAATGAGACATCTTTAAAAGTCAATCGCTGTATATTTTGTTTGGAGTGTGTTAAAATGGGAGTCTACTTTATAAATGTGGCTACAGTGAAGGTTTTCTGGCTTCCAGATGCTGTAACTCTTTCTAACTTTTCTCTCAGGACCCAAATAGCTTTGTTGATGTTGGATCTTTTATAGATTTATTTAAACTTTTGTTAAAGACTTATAAATGTGACCACTGGACCACTGCTTTTTATATATATTTTTCTTGGTTTTCGCCCTTCTTGAATTATATAACGGGATGAAACAGTTACATAAAATAATAATAAAAATCAGATGCTGCATTTATTTTTAATGCAAAATCAGTGAAATTGAATTATGTGATTAGATGAATGATTTTGTTTCTATTCTGTTGTACTGTATTATTATACTACATTATATTCTAGTCATTCAAGTAATCCAACAAAACATGGACTTAAAAGCTCTTTTCATGGGATTTATTAACTATATATGACAAAATAGAATAACACCACCTCATCCTTCAACAGACAAGACACAGATAAGACACTGATAACATAGCTCCACCTCCTCATCCAAATATGGTCGCGTCTGGCTCCAAAAAAACAAGACGGTGACAGCAAAAATGCCAAACTCGAGGCTAACGGTAGTCCACAAACTAATGGGTGACCTCCCGGTGGCCCTCACTTCCCAAGCAGTTTCTCTGAGCGTGTGATATTGGCGGGGATGAGTTTACAGCTGAAAGCCTGGTGCGAAAACATGTCATAAAATAACACGCAAAATGACTTAACAAATTGTTGTGTTATTCATATGCCATTTCGTGAGACCAGGCTGGTTTTCTATTGAAAGTGCCCGTGTCGCAAATCACACAACCATTTATTTATATACCACAATTTTCTGTTATTATGCCACAATTAGTGGACATATAAAGCTGATCATGTGTTTTATTAATTGAACCTCTAAAACCACAGAGTGTGGAGCTGCTGCTATATTTTCTTCTTCTCTCTTTCTGCAGATCAGAACAGGACGACTGTGAGCCCATTGGATGAAACTCACAGCAGAAGAGTCCTCATCAGCTTCCAGTTTCAGGCTGAAGCATGTGGAAACAACACTGATGGCACATGTTTCCCACGTTTGAACTCTTTATTACAGAGCGTGGAAACTAACATTTCTGATCAGACGGACCAGAGATCAACCACAAAGTGAAAATGGAAACTATCAGGAGGATATTTAATGTGGACTTTGATGTTTTTTCTTTTCTTTTTTTTTTTTTTTTACATTCAACAAATAATTTTAAGAGTCTGTTCACCAAACTTGAAATACAAGACGGATGGAAGGAGGCCAATCAGACCACACATAGCATCAACCAAGTCATCCATCACAGAGAAAAATACCAAGTTGTCTTTTTAAACTTCTCTCTGATTGTCAAATTGTTCTGGCAGTCACTGAACTGTCCTCTGTGGTGAACCCCGCCCATCGGCATGTAGGACGCCGCAAAACAAACTGAAACGCATTTGCAAATACTGTTTAAATACACTTCAACGACTGAGGAGGATCAACTGCTTCTCCTTCGTCTCTCCGAAGACTCCACTGAACTGACTGGCGCTTTAAAACCCACCAGAGTTTTGCTTTCACTCTCATCTCAAGCTGTTTTTTTCTTGACTAATTAAACTGAATTTTAATTTCAGTTGTGTGCTCATTATTTATGTGCTGAGATGACTGAAAATCACACATCAGACACCAGAGAGTTATTTAAAGATCCCCTCCAGCATTTTATATTTCAGAAATAATCTGCTTGCATTAATAATTTGTTTTCAACTACAACAAAAAAGTTCATTCAAATTCAGTGAGCACATTTACTCAAGTACTGTACTTAAGTACAAATGTGAGGTATTTATAGGCTACCTTACTTGAGGCTTTTCTTTAAATTCCACTTTCTACTTCTATACTCGGCTACACCTTGGAGAAAAGATAACTTTTTACGCCACTACATTTATCTGACAGCTTTAGCAGTCGTTCCCCCATTATAAGGCTTAGGTGCGGATGAATCAACGTTTTGTATCTTTAAGCTTTTTCGGTGTTGTTTATTATCTGCTCAAGGCTAGCTTTTCCAATTTTTCTACACAAATATGGTAATAATAATGGACAAAGATTATGCAAAATTGCATCATTTTAATAGGAAATCCTAAAATGTTCATGCACTCTTAGAACAGATGTGCTAAATTGTAACACATGTGCTGCATCAGCTCAGGGACAACACATGTTGTGTCAAATTTGACACAACTGATGTGTATGTTCATTTAACACATATGTTGTGTTAAATAGATCAACACAAAGACGTGTTATTTTGACACAAAAATGTTAAAACATGTTTTAATGGATCAATGGCTGTGCAATTAAAACTTTACGATTAAAAAGGAGAGATACATACATTTGTTAATGTCAATTTCTTAAAGATTGCATATTATTTAAAAAAAAAAAAAAATCTGTTCATATATTGCTTTGTGAATACTACTTTGGTTTGGATTGTTAAAATATCCATAACCCCCAAAACAGCTCATTGGCCACAAACAACAAAAATCATCAATTAAAACACACTGGCAGATTGTCATATTACAAATTAGCCTATTTATGCTAAATGTTTAGTATCTTCTAAATTAAAAGTGCAGTGGAGCTTTGGTAGAGTAATTTGAAATATGGAGAAGAAATAATTATACGGTATAATTTCAGAACTAAATAAACAAACTGTCCTCAGAGGAAAATTTGGCCCCTGGCCCCCAGAACAGTGTGAAGCTAGAAAGCTACCTGAGCAGTTACAGTTTCACTGTCGTAACTTCTCTGCTAGCTTTCCAGCAGATGTAATGAAAGCTGCATCCAGTGTAGCGAAGGAAGGCATGCAGGGCACTCTCTGCAATTTATATTCAAATTTCAGTTTGAATCTGTGGTCATGTGAAATTGAACCAATCTTGAATGAACATGCTGGAATCACAAATCGATGTAACTTGTGCTTAAGCCTGTGGACGGTCTGTAGCCTTTTCCTTCTCCGTGGTGTCAGACAAAGAAAAGGGCAACACTCATTTATTGGGTGAAAGGATAACATTTTGACTTTCTGTGCATCATCGTCACATGCAGTCAATGAAACAGACCCACAGCACTGAAATGTCCTAAAACAAATCACCAGATTAAAATGTTGGCATCGAACGCTTCTGCAAACCACGGATATGTTACATTTGTACATAAAGCACAAATGTGTTTGCGCCAAACTATCATGCTTCACTGAAGCTTAACCAGGGACAGGGGTTGCAAATTAGTCATGGCTAGAAACCTGTATGCATGGCATCTACTTTATATTTTATGAAGCAGTGTATCATGCATTTGTCCCTGTCAAATAAACAAGTAAAAAGAAACAAAAAGAAAAGAAAAGGTTGCAGTTTTAAGTAGGAAAGTTCAGCAAAACCTTGTGGTTTTGGATAAAATAGTTTATTACCTTTTATCTCAATCTCTGTTTAAAAAACACTGGGTTTTGTTGGACTTGAACAGTGGTCTGCTGCTGTCTCTCGCCAGGTTACACACCATCCACCATCTCCTCCACCTCCACCTCCCGATGAGAAACTCTGCCCACGTGATCTGAGCTACATCACTTTAGAAACGTTAATATGATACACATAAAGCATACAAATGTAACATTTCTGTGGTTTGCAGAGACGTACAATGCCAACATTTTATTCTGTCTAAGAAGACACAAAAGATGCACATTGTGTTGAAACATTCAGTTACAGAAAAGTGTTTTAGTTTCCTTCTGAAGTGAATTCGTCTTCATGGTCATGAGTTTTTGTAGAGTTCCAGGAGACCAAGAGATGAGCAGAGAAAAGAAAAGCCTCCTCTCTTAACTGTTCCTGACACCAGTTCACTTTTGTGCCGTCGGACCCTCAAACCAACGAGACTGAACCAAATTACCACAGTTCAACAAAACGTCAACACTCATTTGAACACTGAGGGGAAAGCACAATGCAGCGCTATGTGGCCCTAAATAGACAGCACAGAGTGGCAGATTACCTGAGTATAGAGAATGGCATTAAATACAGAACCACTCCGACAAAGTACAGAGTCAGCAGGGACAGCCTGGCTGATATAAGAAAACATGGCTCCCTTCAGCTTCAGCCAGCTGTAAAAGAAAGAAAAAAAACTGGACAAAATATTTGTGCTAATTCACACACAAACATCTCCAGCTGTACTCTCAAGTGTGGCATAATCCCTGCAGTCTTTTCTCCGATAAATGTTCATTCATATGCAACTAGTTTGCACCAGCAAAATACATTTTGGGACATAATGCCTTTTGTAGATTATAGATTACTTTTTTTGTTTTTTCTCTTATTGAACATATCTGCAAAATCTTCCCTGCTGACATTTATTGCTAAAAAAAAATCTGCACATGGCTAATAAATCATGATTAGAGTATTAATTTACAGTAGGACACAGGGTTGAATTTTGTGGGTTAAATGTGGGAATGTCTCCTTTCAACTTGACATAAAAAAATAAATACACATGGAAAATAATGGCCTTTATCTATACATCATATGCTGAAGTTATATATTTTTTGCATTTTGTAGTTGGTGCTTTGTGTTTTGTCTTTGTAGTTGTTATTTGTGTCCAACATTTTGTCTTAACATGAAGGTAATAAGACATTTCTTATGATATGTCATATGATATAACTGGTTTCCGCCCATTTTAAACGCATGGCAGTCGCTGTGTTTTCCACCTGTTGTAAGTCGTCTACATGTGCCGGTCGCGGTTGTAAACACATCATTAACATCGTGGTTAATGTTGTAAAACGGGACTACTTTGTTAGGTTTAGGCAACAAAACGGCTTGGTATGGTTAGTAAAATAAATATTGGAATTGCATTAAAATCCCAGCTGTAACAACAACAAATACCGTGACATATGTCACGTTGGACGTCAGACGTAACAACATAGACTTTTATTTTCAAACAGGACGTGAACACCAGTGTCCTGGGTGAAAGTCCTGTGTGTGAATGATCTGCCCACACAGTGAGTGTCTTTGTGTCTTTTACACTATGACGCCTCATTTCCGTGTTTTAACCACAGTGGTTTGCTCACGCTAGAATGACTGCAGAGCGTCTATAAAAATAATTTCCACCATAGATCCTGAACCATGTCGTATGATGCTGTCTGTTATTTGTTGAGTATTCTGATGGAAAAAATGGAATACAAACTGCATTGCAATGTAATATTCTGTCTTGTAATAAAACATTTGAAATAAGCACATTTCAATCATATATTTGCACATGTGTTGACTGTGGATACTCTTTGATTCCTACAAATAAAAAGGGACATTTTACACAATAAAACAAAAGCCTGCTGATGCATACAAAGTCAAAACAAAGCCTTGTATCATGCACGCAGCCCTTGGGTCAAGTAATGGCTTCCGCCCCTTCACAATAAAAACATCATATCCAAATGTCATGGAACATGTGGCGTGTGAGCAGGCTTTCCCCTACACCCCAGTGACCTGCATTTTATCTTGTACACAACTGGTAGGCTGCTCTACAAGGAGCACATCAATGAGTAAATATGTGGCTTCCCGGAGAAAGAAAACATAATCCCTGAGTTTGACGCTGAAGAGGCCTGATTACTTTTGTTGCTCTGTGGATTCTTGGTATGAGTGGGGGCTGTGAGTAGTCCCCCTGGAGACATGAGAGGGACATCAGAAAGCACAGCGCCTGTCATCTTACATCCATCCTCTCCATCCCCTTCCCCTGTCATCGACGATCGGATCAGGGATAATGACTCTCACAGGGACCTTTTGCAGGAGCGTGGTCATTACGCAGATGTGGTGGAAGAGCCACAAATACAGCCATCCATGCGACGGTTAACAATACGCTACAACACGGCAGTTAAAAGAGATCTGCCACCAGTTGTGTAATGCTGTGCATCATTTGCTCACCCCACCCCCCCTCCCCCTTTGCCATCACTATTACACATCATGGAGGAAGGAGATTTGAAGGGAAAAATAACTGCATCAGTCATTCGTCCTCCACAGATACACACAACACACAGCTCGTTAAATCCCCACACCAGCCCTTTTACAGCATTTGCATTCATAAATCAGCGGGAGGATGGTGAATAGCCTCCATCCCCTTATTTATTATTTTCCCAGCGAGTTGAATGCTTCCATCTGGATGTGAGGGTCCAGACATCAACTTTATGTATAATAATAAAAAAAAAACATATGCATAAAAGCACACCAGCTGCTTATGATGTTTTGGTTTTGGCAGATGGCTCTTGGCCATTCTTCTCCCTGGATAAAACTGCTATACACACTGTTATAAAACCGCTATACACACTGTTATAAAACTGCTATACACACTCTTATAAAACTGCTATACACACTCTTATAAAACTGCTATACACACTGTTATAAAACTGTTATAATACTGCTATACACACTGTTATAAAACTGCTATACACACTGTTATAATACTGCTATACACACTGTTATAAAACTGCTATACACACTATATGACTGATGAGTCAGATATTTTACTGCATTAAGTTGTAAATACTTGTTGTACTTGCTTCATTTCCGAGTTTATCAACTCAGATACTCAGGGATTGTTTGAGTTAATTAAAAGAGAATATCAGTAGAAAAATTCATTAATTTTTTAAATTGTGCCTTTTGTGTTTAGTTCAATGTTCAGTTTGTTCAATAAAATAATGTTGGAAATAATTAGGCCTTTAGGTTTTTTTATATTCATAAATTTAGCAGAAAGGCAGAACTGAGTACACTTTAATTTTATTTATTATATTTATTTATTGCAAGTAATATCATTATTGCAATATTGCATATTTACCTCATAGCGTGCAGAGTTGATACAACTTTAAACATAGCTGGAACCTCCTGCACAATGCAATCACTCAAAAGTTGGAATGATTCATAAACATAAACCATAAACACAAACTGCTTCAGGGACAGAATGAATAACATATTAGCCCCGACCTCTGTCGGGGGGTTCCTCCCCTGGCACTTTGTTTTGATAAACAAGCTCTATTTTTATGCTTTTTTTATGCACTCTGGCACCTTATTTACATTTAAAGTAAAAAAAATAAAACAAAATCCAAGTGTGAATCAATTTATTTTCATTGTGAATTAGAAAATGGTCGGTGGGCTGTAAATTGAGTATCACTGTACTATAATAATCTACCATACAGCACAGCGACAGGTGGACAACCTTAATAATGACAAAATGCTAGCGTGCATGAAGAATGCAGAGAAAGCATCAGTCTGGCATTAATGCAGATTTACTGCCTTCATCTCTTAATGTCATAAAGCCTGTCTTTCATTACTTTTCTCTCTCTCTCGCTCTCTCTCTCTCTCTCATACAACTAACACAGCCCACATTCTGCTGCTGCTGCTGCTGCTCAAAAGTTGCAGCATGCACCACAGGCACGGCTGTGCCACTTACATTCAGGTTTATAGTCTTGGTTTTATTATACGCCTCCCCATAAGGCAGCCCTCAGAGACGATGACACCCCAGACACCTATTTAAAGGGCTTGGTGAGCTGCAGATGACGGAGCCCGGGCGGTGGCAGGTTGTCATCTGCAGGCCTTGTCTCTGTTTATGGGCTGTTAGAGAGTTTGAACCGCAGGGTCAGCCCTGCTGCCGAGGCACCATAACACTCCATAGGCAGACCACAAAATGAACAAAAATACATCCTAATGAACCTTTTAAGCCCTCTTGTCCATCCGTAGGCTGTAGGAGCGCCGTGTGTAACGAGATAATGCAAGTGGACAGGGAGAGAAGTGGGCTGCCAGCAGGGACAATGAGAACGGGCAGAGGGGCTGTCACTGCTTTGTAAAAGCTGGTGATCATCCTCTGAGGTGACAGATACTGAGGTGATAGTTTACTGCTGCACACAGCACAGGGCAGTGCTGTTTGTTTGTGTAAGCATGAATGTGTGCGTCTACTTCTCTATATTCTCAAACTTAATGTCAACCAAACACCCATAACAGCCAGTCGAGAAAGATTCATAAACACCAGTTACTTTCTTGGATTCCTGCTGTCAGCATAGAAACTTCAAATTAGTAAACAAACTTCTTAACCTCTCTGTGATCTACTTTCTGCCCTTTATCCTGTTTTACTGCTCCGGTCTCTCTCTGCTTTTTATTCCCCGAGCAGCTGAGAGAAGGTGGCAACATACAACTCAGGAGTGAGAAAACACGTCTCAGAGGAAGAAATGAGGAAGTTAAGATTTTCTGTAACTGCTGATTTGATGGATGCGGTAAAGAAGAAATCTTGCGGCGTTTTTACTGTAGCCATGTCGGAGGTTGCTGACTCTACCTGGCACCAAACCTCGATTTAGGAGATCTGCCAGGCGCAGGCTCAATTATTTCCTACCTGTCAACCTTCTACCTCTGGACATCCACCCCCGACCCAGAGCAGGCTGTGATCCATTTTCAGCTCTGTGCAGACAGACAAGAAACCTGCAAACTTAAAGGGGACATACAGACCTATAGTATGCTTATTTTCAGTTTCATACAGTTGTTGACGTGGATGACACGCAGCAAAGAGCCGTGGGTTCAGGTCCATACTTGTATTTTGGGTGTCTACAAGAACATGTTTACATGCTTTAATATTTAAAAAACACTTTATTTGTTCTCATACTGTCTGTCTGTATATACCTGTATTCACTCTGTCTGAAACACGTTTTAATGCCCCCCCTCTCGACAAAACCTAGTCTGCTCAGTGTTTCTGGGTTTTCTGCATCTGCACTCTCAGCTTCTCTGCACCATCATTTAACAGCTAGCAGCACTTTCTACCTATATACATATATATAGGTAGAAAGTGCTGCTAGCTGTTAAATATATATGTATGTATATATATA
>JAOVVB010247085.1:0-20938 GCA_028570985.1 Heterobranchus longifilis | reverse complement strand
GATGGATGGATGGATGGATGGATGGATGGATGGATGGATGGATGGATGGGTGGATGGATGGATGGATGGATGGATGGGTGGGTGGATGGATGGATACTTTATTAGCCTCAGCAGGAAATGTCACTGTTACAGCAGCTTAGCAAAAAACAACAACAACAACGGTAATGTGCAAAAAAAGATACAATACTAATATTAAAACTTAGCAGTAAAAACGATGGGCCTAATCATAGAATTTAGTCTCTGTTAAGATGGTGTAATTATGAATAGTATTTTATGTAATGGATCTGTGTTGAATAAATCCTGTCCTGCGAGGTGTGGACATCCAGTGGAAATGAGATGGACTGTGCCATGAGAGTGTGACAGCGCTGTCATTGTTAGTGTGATCACTCTGCTGATGGAAGTCATCACTGCTGCTCTGTTGTCAAATATCTCTGTGTTGCGATCACTTTCATTTCTGGCGTTACAGCGTTATTGCGTTGAGAGAGGGATGTAACGGACATTATCCCTGCACGATCTAATCTGTAGCATTTCATTAACTCACTGTCATTCAGCGTTTTGGAGAGTATTTCTCTATAATAATATATTTCTCTCCTACTTCTTCGTTTTTCTGTCATTTTCTCCTCTGCTTAAGAAATTCTTAAACCTGTTAAAAATCCCCCTCTCTACTCCTAACAGTTTTTCATCTTAAGAGCTCTCTTAAGTTCTGAGATGTTTTGTGAATAACTTTTATTTTTACCAGGATCTACTCTTAACTTTAAGGGGAAATTCCTATGGTGACAAATAAAGGAAAAAACCAACATAAAGTGTTGTTAGACTGTTAACACCTGCCAAGGATAAATAGCCAACATGGATATTTGGAACTGCACATTAAACAATTGGTGACCACCACAATTATTAAAAGAAGGTTCAACTAGGTTTTTAAAATTGTATTTATTAACTAATAATAAAGTTGGTTTTATGGGAGCAGGTTTTGAGAAAACAGGAAAACAGACTATTTCATCAGTAGAAATAAATACTTCCAATGAATAATTATCCAGAGTAACCAGAGGCCATATTACAGAAACGTCTCATCTTAAGTTTTAAAGACCCCCTACGGTGAAAATAAAGTTTTTAACCATGTTAACATGTCTATATGGTGTTCTGTTTTGTGAGAAAACCATGATAAACAAAATATCAATCATAACAGAGCGTTTTTACATACTTGGAGGAGTCTGGAGGAGGACTTTAAGGAAGACTTTAAGTTAAGATAGATTTTTCCCAATTTGGTATCACAGAAACAAATCCTGACTAACTTTAGGAATCCTGTCTTATCTTACTTCATCCTATCTTATCTCAGGTTAGGAAATCCTAAATACTCAATCCAAAATCAGTTATCAACCTCTATGTCTGTTACCTAGCAACCAACGCTACTTCTCTCATCTCGCTCAGCTAAACAATATTGTAGCTGTTGTTTTTATAATTGAAACATGCCACAAAAAAAATGGAGCAAAAACAATAACGGGCACTTAACTTCATGATAGATGAGTTAAAGGTTTTGGTAGCATTTGTTCTTTTTTGGAAATGTACAAAAAAAAGTCTCCACCGTATCTGGTACAGAGCGTTGATGCCATCAGATTTTTTTAATGAAGACAGAGCAGGTGGTTTTGATAGGATCTGGGGCCCTGTACTGACATTTTCTCCGGGGTAAGGGCTATAATTTTTATTATAGTTTTTTTTTACTATTTATGTATACTTTTGTACTGCTTTGTATTTAATTTGACTGCGACTGTGGCTACTGTTACTACCTAGGATGTGCTGTGTCCTTCTGGGTTTTGGGTGTTTTTTTTCTGTTCTTTTCTATGTACTATTGCTGTGACCTCAAAAATAATAAACATATATTTGTATGTAATGTATGTGATTCATTGCACAACTTAACACTTAAAATTCAGGCCCACAGAGATCTTAAAGGTAAAAGAAAATATGATGTTTCTAATCCCAGATGTATTAATGAATGCAAATAAAATATTCTTACATTGTTAAACGTAAAATGCTTCGATGAATGTTTGTTTTGAATTGAGACTGTTTGAGTAATGTGGATTGGCGTCATAGGAGTAAATCATGATATATTGCCGTATTGATATTTGGAGCACAGACATACTACTACAGTTATCCTAAAGTTAGGAGGTGTTATTAAATACTTTGGGAAGTTAGGATGCTAGTGTAATTGTGTAACACTTTTCCTATGATAAGTTAGTATAGGAACACTGACTTAGCAACTGTTCATCTGTAATGGCTTTTTTCTTAAATCAGGTCCTAGCCCTCATTACCATGGTTACCAAACAGTTAAGATAGGATCTGCACGTTAAGAAGTTTCTGTAGTACGGATCCTGGATGTTTCTTCTGGAAACATATGCAAACATACTTTGTGGCAGCAGTTGTCTCACAGATGTGTTAGCACACTAAGGTTGTTACAGTTACTTTGTTCAGGTACTAGATATTTCATTTCAGACGCCCTTCATGTTTTCTCTGATTAAATAACTACAGAATGTCAATTACAGAGGGTATATATTCTCACAACAGGTAATGGCGCAGACCACCTAATAGCCTCGACCATCAGTCATTCCTAAGTGCATTCCGAGCCCGGCTTATTGATCTGCTGGTGCTATCGAGAAATGAGCTCTTATCTACAAATTGGTGGCCTGCTGCCACACTGCTCGGCTGGGAGAGGAGCCGAGGCGTGGAAAAGAGCTGGCAAACGTCTCACTGAGCTAAAGAGGGCCAGAGAGCTGGAGGAAATGAGTGCAGGCATCAGGGTGGAGAGAGGTGGAGGACACATGAGCACCTGCTGGATCTGCTCAAGTGTCCTTCAGCGAGACAGCCAGGATGCTGAACTGCAGCTGAACTTGACCTCTGACCTCCCAGAGGAATTCACACGAGAGAAAAAACTTCCAAGTGCAAATGGGAAATGATTATAAATAATGTCAGGATTTTCTTCTTAATTGGTGGGCAAACATGCTTTAAAGGTCCCATATTGTAAAAAAAGGTCTAGGTGCTATATAAATACTGTGAAAGTATAAAAACAATCAATTCACAGAGAAATACACACAGCCCGTATTCAGAAACTGTGCCTTTAAACGAACCGTCAGGACTACCGTGCGGTTGTGATGTCACAAATAGGGATGGGACAATAATCGATTTTATCATGGTTCAATAAATTGATTGTGGTGAATTTCCATTATCGGGATGATCGTGAATATCCTCAAGAATTGACTGCAGTTTACTACAGTGTCCTGTTTGTGATGGAAGTCGTAATGTTTCGAGAAAAAAGTCTTAATGTTCGATGATTATCGGGATAATATCGTGAATCACAATTATTTTGGCCAGGTTAATCGTGACATGAAATTTTCATATCGTCCCTTGTTAGTAGCACCCTCCCCCTGACTGTATGTGTGCGTGTGTGTATATATATATATATATATATATACATATATATATATAACATTTTATTTATTTTTTAATTATTATTATAGTAAGCAGATGACTTTTATTTTTATGAATTGCCACTCAACAGTGTCTCCGGTAAAGTAGTGTGTGTGTGTGTGTGTGTGTGTGTGTTCACTCAGCAGGGATAACATTAAATGAGAAAATTTGATTAAATATTTGAAAGTAATACAGAAAGCTTGAGAACCTTACTGCATTACATTCCATTAGGCTCTATTTTGTATTGTCACCTGAATGTTGTGTTTTCACCAATAAACATTTACGAGAACACAGGAAATTAGGTGTTTGACGCTTAACCTAATATTTGGCGGAGGACCACCAAATCCCTGCTTAATTTGAAACAAAACCTACACCCTTGAATACAGTATATTCAGACAGACGATACAAAGAAATGTGTTTTTTGAACATTAAAGCATATTAACATGTTCTGGTAGATCCCCAAAATACAACCTGAAAATTAGCATAATATGGGACCTTTAAGACTGTCAAGTAGGGAAAACTTGCTCAGAAAAAAATTCAAATGTCAAAGACTTCCCTGCAGCTTGACATTTTCCCGCACAGCCACCACTGCACTGTACAACACACACACATGTACAACACGCATACACACACAAACAGCAGCTGACCTCAGCAGGACAAGCATCTCGCAGGGCCTGTGTGTGTTTGGAAAGCTGGAGTCTAGAGGGTGTGAAGTGTGAACAAGGAGAGCACCATGCAGATAAATGCAATGTGACAGCCTTGCAGGAGAAACTCTATATATAACTACAAAGACACAGGGAGAGCCAGCTTCTCTGGGGTGGGGAGTTTGTATAGAGATTGTTTGTTGCAGCATCAAACTATGGATGAGCTCCCTCCTCGCCAGATGAGGAGAAACTGAAACTGCTCGACACAGCACGAACAAAAGTTGCCCCATGGGGATATATAGGCTGATATCATGTGTTATTGAAGAATATGTCACTCAGACTTTGGGGTTAAACATCGGAGTTTTGCTAGCTGGGGTGCTCAAAAACTGTCTCTACAGACAGCAGGATAACTCTAAGCTACGTGCTAACTATGGTGTGAATGACTGTGAAATGTTTTTTTTTGTTTTTTTACACAAATACAATTATCATTTTTGCAGAGGCTCTTCCTTTCTTTGTCAGTGTAGGCCTTTATGACTATGATGGGAAGTTTACTTTATACTACTGCTACTTCTTCCATGTCAGTAAGCCAATAATATTGTAATTAGAGCTTTTATTTTGAAACTTTAAAGCTGCACGAATCAAAATGTTACACTAATAATAAAAAAAAATGACAATGTGTAATATGAAAAGGGTCACTCGTAGTGACAAATCCACAGCAGCTTTAAAAAGCCTTTATCAATTACTCCCGAAACGGCATATATGACCGTTTTATTTAACGTTATGAAACAGAACTACTTGGTTAAGTTTAGGCAACAAAAGTGCTTGGTTAGGTTTAGGAAACGATCATGTTTTGGGTTAAAATTAACGTATGTAAGTACGTGACTATGTGACGTGGTTATGTACGTCACCTGACTTCCTCCTTTGCTCCCGTCATAATTACTATAGCCATTAGAAGTCGCCTAACAACAAACATAAATATGGGTCGTAATAAGCTGCTTGCAGGGACGACCTATAGAGCCATTCTTTTTGGTGAGAATGGTCTGGTTTTGGTTTTATGGCCCGCAACTTTACTGTTTTGGTTGAGTCTCACCGCTCTCATCAACCTCGCTTCCAGCAGCAGTAGCTGTTTCAAAAAAAATATAAAATAAAAAATAAAACTCTGATGAACACTACCTGCCCAGCACCAAACAACAACTAGCTTTGGAGAAAAGTACAGGATCCGGATAATTCCCTCAGGAGTTGGTGGAGACCAAAACAGAGCCAAAAGTAGAGTGAATGTTGGACTTACATTCACCAGGTAGACAGAAACACGACTCCAAATGAATGCTAGTGTTGCGTCACATTTGCCTGACGTGAAAAACACGTTGCTGTTGCAACACATGCAACGTATCAAGTTAAAGGCGCCCATAAATAAAATGTATTATTATTATTATTATTATTAAAAAGTGATAATATGTCAATGCTGTGTTTTCAGCTTGTTCAGTGGCCCTCAAGTGGCCAATTAGAAAACTGCAGCTTTAAGTACATTATCTGTATAAAATCACTGTTTTACACCATTTTGTGACAGACGTTAATCACAGTAAAGAATGTCCTCATGGTTACTGTGGCTTTTGAGGTACGTTTATGTTCAGCATGAAGTGCTTTTACTCTACATACTGTGAGAATATAAAGCAAGAGAAAATTACAAACATTGCTAACTTGTTCCTGGTCCAGCACAGTTGGCAGCCGTGCACTATGGGAATTATCTGCACAGTTGGAATGTGTTTAGATTGCTTGGCTGAAACTACCAGCTGTATGAATTTGCTACTTTTTTTTTTTTCAATATGCAGTGGGAGAGGAGTCATGTTGGATTTACGGAACAGGCAACAGCAGGTGGCTGACAGATAATGAAATAGGGAGGAGATAGGGATGTTAAAATCTGTATTGATTTCTACTGCTGTAAAAAATACTCTTTCACAATGATTCTTGGAGAATGGAAGTGAGGGAGCCCATGTGCTCAGCTGCAGGGCTTTCACACAGATACACTTTTTTGAAGCCATCATCTGTACGTTAGAGATGGGACAACAATCGGTTTTATCGTGGATCGTGATAAAAACGATCAATCCACAGAGAAATATACCCGTATTCAGAAACTGTGCTTTTAAACGAGCTGTCAGGATTTCATGCGGTTGTGATGTCACAAATAGGAATGGGACAATAATCGATTTTATCATGGATCGCGATAAAAAAAACACTTACAATAAGTTGATCGTGGTGAATTTCCATTATCGGAAAAAATTGTGAATATCCTCACGAATTGATTGCAGTTTATTACAGTGTCCTATCTGTGATGCAATAAAAAATATTAGTTTCTTAAAAGAGAAAAAGTTGTAATGTTTTGAGAAAAAAGTCACAATTTTATGAGAAAAAAGTCGTAATGTTTCGAGAAAAAAGTCGTTATGTTTCAAGATTATATGAGAAGAAAGTCGTAATGTAAGCAAAATGTAAGTGATTCCAGTTAGTGCCGTTTTCAGAGTTTTAAGCATTTCATTGATTATCAGGATAATATCGTGAATCGCAATTATTTTGGCCAGGATATTGTCCCACGGCGACTGTAAGTCCATTTGTGAAAAAACGCTGCTGCATCCTCATTAAAGGATGTGGAATCTTGAATAACTTTTGCTGGTATACATTTGACCTTTAGATCACATAAAAACTAGTTACAGCCATTTGCCCCTGCAGGGTGTTACAACGGTTGGGAAAAAGCACAAATCCTCCCACACACCGAGAATCAGTGTTTATAACTCACAAAAACGATGGACTCTACATTTTCCACTTGGCCTCAGGATACAACAGCCTTATTAAAGCTACCTGCTGTGCTAAATAGCTACAGAAACTTCACTTCCCCATTTTCACAAGCCCCACAGCACCAGCAAACACATACAAATTAGAAAAAAAACAGTCAGGCATCTCCATCGTGAAGCCCTCCAACCCTGCAGCCGCCTCTTTGCACTCTGCATCTGCTGTTAATTAGCAGTTGGAGCAGCTACACCGTGTGACAACCAGCCTAACGCATGTATCTGCTGGTGGAACCGGACAGAAAAATCACAGAACCTATAGCGCCTACACTGTGTTGACTCCCAACGGGTGTTACTCCCGGAGAACAAAGCTTCTACAGCTAATGTTGACTACATGAAGAGGAACGCAAGGAAACAAAATAACACAACCGCAAACATTCCTGTGATAAACAGACAAAGAGAGGACCTGCACAGCAGATGGAGAAGGTCTTTAGAGTCTTTTTTTATGATGAAACCCCAAGCTTCATTTCCATCTTTAATGGTGCAGCCCAGAGCCTCTAGATAATCTTATTTTCTTTACTGCAGATGGAAAGGCTGGGAGTAGATAAGTCCTAATTAGGCCTGTCACGATAATTACATTATCGACTTATCGAGGTCAGCAAAAATGATCGAGGTTCTCTCCATATATCGTACGGTATCGCCCATTGTGTTTACATGCGTGTTTGTTGACATAAGAATGTCATCAACTCGATGCCAGAATAAACTGCCGGGATTTCCCTACCATTATAAGACATGGGCGCAGCACCTAAGTACTTTTTTTCACAGCAGCTAAGCCAAATGACCAGGAAAAAAAAATCTGCTGAGAGTTTTATTTATTTAGGATATTTTAATATGTTTTTCATTTTCCAATTTTAATGTCTGAATATTTTTAAGAATTAAAAGGTCAGTGCTCTTTGAAAGTGTGTACTTGTATTATTATGCTATTATATTACCATTATATCTGTGGCATAAAATGGTCTTAAAATGACAATATAATATATCGTCCAGCAAAAGTAGTTAGTCCTAATTAGGATATTATTCCCACTGTGCAGTTAAACAAAATGTGAGAAAACACTTAGGTGCTGTAAAAACACTTAGGCGCTGTGAAAACACTTTGGCGCTGCAAGAAAACACTTAGGTGCTGTAAAAACACTTAGGCGCTGCGAGAAAACACTTAGGTGCTGCAAGAAAACAGTTAGGCGCTGCAAGAAAACACTTAGGTGCTGTGAAAACACTTAGGCGCTGTGAAAACACTTAGGCGCTGTGAGAAAACACTTAGGCGCTGCAAGAAAACACTTAGGTGCTGTGAAAACACTTAGGCGCTGCAAGAAAACACTTAGGTGCTGTGAAAACACTTAGGTGCTGTGAAAACACTTAGGCACTGCGAGAAAACACTTAGGTGCTGTAAAAACACTTAGGCACTGTGAAAACACTTAGGAGCTGTAAAAACACTGAGGCACTTTAAAAACACTTAGGCACTGTAAAAACAATTAGGCGCTGTGAAAACACTTAGGCACTTTGAAAACACTTAGGCACTGTAAAAACACTTAGGCGCTGTAAAAACAATTAGGAGCTGTGAAAACACTTAGGCACTTTGAAAACACTTAACCTTGCTGTTTATTCTGGCATCATGTTGGCTAAAATGCTATTGACATTTTTATGTAAACAAACACAGCGACATCATGATGCAAGCAAAAATTATTATGGGCCCATATACTGTATGATAAGTCGATATAGTAATTATTGTGACAGCCCTATTTACAATAGGCCTACTACTACTACTATTTGCAACTGTCCTATTTGCAACTGTACACTTTGCAAATGTGTTTTCAGATATTTGAGAGATGGCAGAAAGCCACACGTCAGTTCCGAGTGTGATGAATGGTAGAGAATGGTGAAAACACTTTACACTGAGCACTTTACTGGTGGCTCTCCTTAACTCACATTTTAAAACAAGCTGGCTGCTTATAACAACTCTCTCCGTCCTGATGGCAAACACTAAAAGCCTGAGGTCAGGAAGTTGCTGCTTTGAACCTACAGCAAAGTGCCCCCTGGGATACGTAGTTTTGGTCTCTCCACCCTATTCCCACTCAGTGGCGCGTGGTGCTCACCTCCTGCTATTAGACACAGCATCAGTGCAGCGTGAAGACGCAGCTCGAGTGCTTTGAACGTATCTCCTCCTCCCTGGCCGACACTACAATAAACCTTCACATGCAAGCGAGGAGATTATTAGATTGTGAGGAGGGCTACACCCACATGTTGTTTTCTCAGAAAGCAACTGACATGGGGTTTATTTGTTTAGTCTGTGAGGTGCTTAAGACTACAGGGGGTAAAGTGTGCCAGGTGGTGCGTTCTAGCAAAAATAGGCATCAATTATACACATATGTAATGAAAAGCACAGCATTTAATCATGGCAGAGCATCTACTACAGAGTTCCTTAAACAGTCTTTCTGATTAGGGATTGGACAAATTATCGATAAGTTGATTGTGGTGAATTTACACTATCGGGATAATCGTGAATATTGTGAATATCCTCACAGATTGACTGCAGTTTACTACAGTGTCCTATAAAAATATTTGTTTCTGAAAAAAAAGTTGCAATGTTTCGAGAAAAAAGTCAGAATGTTTCAAGAAAAAAAAGTCACAACAAAGCAAAATGTAAGGTAAAGTGATTCCAGTGTGTTTTAGTGCCAGTTTTAAGCATATTTCAATGATTATCGTGAATCCCAGGATAATCGTGATATAAAACTTTCATATCGTCCCATGCCTATATCTGATAGAAAAAAAAAACAAAAACTATTAATTGGGTAGCTGCAGTGGAGTGCTACTGTGCTAACATTTCTTTTAAGCTAGCAATCATTTCAACATGACAGTGTTGTTTTAATTTAGTTCATATCAGCTGCTCTAAACTATTAAAATGCTACATTAATCCTGGCATGTTGAGTTAAACAGTTATTGATACTTTTGCTGCGTGAATTCTCATTAATGTTGCAGTCTTGTCAACAAAACTTGGGACAAAAGTGCTAATTTCTATGACAAATTGCACAGTTTGGATAGAAGACAAGCAGGGAAATGCTAACCACATTAAAGGAGCAGTTTGACATTTTGTGAAATATGCTTTTTCACTTTCTTGCCAAGCTAAGGCTCATTGATGCTCAATGTTAGATACGTATACGGAGTCTGTACTCTATTATGACCTCCTCCGCTGTCGCCATGTTTGCTGTTGTCAGAAACCTTTGACTCTGAGCTGCCCTCTAGTGGATCTTAAAATCTATGCCAACAGGTTACTATCTATTACTATCTATTACTATCTATTACATCGGTTACATCTATTTTCGTTTGTAAAGGGAATATAAATGAGCCTTTAGATGAGAAGAAATAAATACTGTATAGCTGTAGAACACCTTATAAAACAGTAAATTGTTGGTTTTACATTTCAGTTTTTGTACAGATTAAACAAATTAGATGAAGGGCTCTATGTTGCACCAGATGCAAAGCAGCAGCGCAGCTGTCATTACAGTACTAGTTTCAGACTGACGCAGATTTTTCACACCCAGTCCGCGGTCCACTTTAGACCGCGTGCTATAGATCGTTTAAATAGGACCCAAGGTGTGTGAAATCAGTGAGCTTTACAGGTGCTAGTAGCAGAATGTGTTTCCTTTGGACAGAACCAGGCTAGCTGTTTACCCCTGTTTAAAGTCTTCATGCTAAGATAAGCTAACCGGCTGCTGGCTCCAATTAAATATTTACAGTACAGACATCAGAGTGGCATCAATCTTCTCATCTAACTCTAATAGAAAGCGATTGTACTGTAAGTGTATTTCCTGAAATGTCGAACTATTACTCTGAGTGTATTTCCTGCTTCTCGCTGCACCTCCTCGTGCATACAAGTCAGCACGATGCAAGGTGATATGTGGACTGCAGGAGACCATGGCCTCATGTCGACACCTGCACCACACAGAGCCGTAACATATAGGATCCCATGCCCCTCCCACTCCCTGCATAAGCATTCTGGTTTATATGTCTCCCTAATGGAGGCCTGATGTCTTCTTGGCTTCCAACCCAACACAATCCCATTAAGTTGTGGTGAGTGGGCACATACTATATCTCCGTGTGGGGCTCGTTGTTGCTGCTGGCTCAGCAAGAAGTTTGGGAGGAGGGAGGCTGATCTCCTCCTGGAGACAGCTAATGGAGACCAGGAGCTGATTGTTTTATTAAAGATGGACACCCCCGTGGATGTCTGCATATGTTTTAATGATCTTTACTATCCTTAAATAAAGTGATAGTGATAGTACATGCATGTGTCTGCATTTAGCAGTGGTTTTTCTGTGCCCAAAATGTCCCACGGCATGCTCAGAAATGAGACACACATTTAATGCAATAAAAACATACAGTAACAATCCCTACTTCAAACCCAGAGCAGTGTGAAATAAAAGTATGAAATATTTATACACTTGAGGACAGCGGTGGCTGGTGCAGCGTAGGCAGCCGCATCGGGTGGCGGCTGGCTACAGGCGGCACAGCACAGTTTGTTTTTATCCATCGTTATATTTTTCATTTCAAAGGAGTTCCCTCGTGCACTTGTCCCCGTTGTGCCGCGTCAGCTGTGACGCTCTCCTGCTTCCACCGTGACGTCTGTGACACGAGGAGCATTCAGTTCACTCCGGGGGGACGGAGGTGAAAAACACTGCAACAAACTATGCAGGTTAAATTATGAATTATTATTGTACAATATGCAGTTTGATGAATAAATGTGCCACGGCCTATTTTGAGAAGTCTAATAGGAGGAACACAATATGTGAGATAAGACACACAAGACACTATGGGTCTGTGGTCAGTAACCAGTATTACAGGACAACCTTTTACAGACAGCCAGCCTGCACATACATGTATATACATAGATACTACATTGGCCGCTGCTGTTCATTGGAGCGATACGTCAACACGGCCGCCATCTTGGTACAGGGGAGCCACGGCAACTAATGCATGTATGTGTATTGAGGCAGGAGGACTATAATCATCATTTCTCACTGAATTTTCATCCGATTTTCAAACAGTTTGGTTTGTTACAAATGTCAGACCAAAATGCATTATCTTGTGAAGATAGTTACTTAACACTTAGTCACTTAACTTTATGTTGTCATAAAAGAAGGATTATCTTATGATATATCAACATCCAACACGTTCTTAACAGTAAAATAATAAATAATAAAACAACTTCTCATCTGTGAAATGTTATTCCATTGCTTCTGTTGCTTAGTTTTGGGTTTTCTTTTCTTAGAACATCCAAAAGCAGCACAAAAGTCTGACTATGTCTATGGTCAGAGCCCTGTACCAAGATGGCGGCACCACAGACACATCTCACAAGCTGAATGTGGTATCTACGTGTATATAGCTATGCAACCTGCAGGTTAAAGGATAATTGTGCTTTTTTTTTACAACTTGGTACTTATTTTTAGGGGTGTAAATCACAAGTTTCATCACGATACAATATTATATAAATTCTTCAGACGACACGATATTTGCTGATATCACAAATTCTGCCACGATACGATTTCAGTTTGATTCATCATCATTGGTCATCATGCAGATATAATACAAATATGATGAGCAATGACATATCTGTGGCTAACTCTCCTGCACGTCCCCATACAAAGCCAATAAATGTAGCCATCTACAACCACTCGGCGATTTATTCATTTTTAACAGGGGTTCATTCACCTGCAACTAGCAGACCCACTATCTATATAGTTTAGAGAATATAATAGATCCAAGAAAACTGACCGAAGGGCGGGACTCAGAGGAAAAAGTCACAATTACAAATCTGTCTGCTACTTCAGCACCACGGACAGCGTCATGGATTTATCAATACACAGCACACTTAGGCTACAGATATTTCAGAGCGGCAGCTCTCCCACCAGGACTTGCAGGACAGGGATGGGGGTTGACTTTTGGGGGCAGACCAGATATATTCAACTAAACAACCCCTCTGCCCCTGCACTCTCTCTCCTGCTAGGGGATGGGGGGGGGGGAGGGGTGGCATGTTAACAAGGGGGATGCATTTAGGTCATTTTGCTAACAAGTGGGATGTCATCCCTCTTCAAATCACCTACTGCCTATAATACAGTTTATATCTCATGTTCTAGCAGCACCAGCAAAAACACACATTCATGTTTCAAATACAAGGAGTGCTGCGATAAACAATGCTGCTTACAGCAGAGGGAGATGACTTTAGAGGCAACACGTCCTCCAAAGCATACGACCACATAGGTTGTTTGTTTTCCTACCCTCTAATACGACCCACAGGAGCATTTCCTAAATTAGCACCCCTTCCGGACACATCCTCATACCTAAACATAACAGTCTCAGTTTTAAACGCATGGTTAAAGGTGCTGTAAGTGGTATTTAATTGATTAAGTGTTAAATAGGTAAACATTCAGCCAGCCATCACTGAGTGTTTTGTCAGTAACATGGGTCCATGGGTAAGTTTTCTGATATCCCGTTCCCACTCCCATCCAATCAGGAGAGAGGATTCTAGAAATGTCTTTTCTGTTTCCTGCAGAGCGGAGGGACTGGGAGACCCGCGTTACTGACCACACACTCTGTATCAGTGATGGCTGTCGGAATGTAAAGCTATTTAACACTTATTTTAACAAAATGTAAATCACTTACAGCATCTTTAACCTTGTGAAACAGTTGCAGTTTTGTTAGGTTCAGATTTTAAAAAACTAGTTGGTTAGAAAAATATCCTGATTTGGGTTAAAAACAGGACATTTGCTACATAAAGTTAAAATCATTCGACGTTGACTTTCAGTTTTGGCCACTTGAGGGCAGTGCAACAAATCTGAAACATATTATCACTGTATTAAATTAATACTGCAAACGTGTTAGCAAACAGCATGTCTTTGGCCACCCGATGAATGTAAGTCAAATATGACCTGTTAAATGCTCCACTATGTTCACCAGTTGCTAACTGTGTCTGTCTGTTGTCTGGTGCTGGGCAGGTAGTGTACGGTGGCTTTTTAGAGCTTTTTCTCTGAAAACAGCTGCCTGCTGCAGCTGAAAATGACGTAGATGGGAGCAGTGTGAGTGAATCAAAATAGCTGTAAAACCAATACAATTAGTTAAAAAAAAAAACACTAAAAAGCTCTGCAGAGCTGCGAGGAACTGCACAGTTGAGTGATAATTGTCTGTGGGTTTGTCACTATTGGATGTCAATGGATGTCATTTCATCCATTGTTAATATAGAAATATTAATGACAGAAGCTGTAAGATAAACACTATTTTCTTACACTACTTTCACCAAACAATATTGTGCAAAGCAAAGCCTTAATTTTCAATGGAGGATGCAGATGTAAGCAAAGGCAGATTGATATTCATCCAGGTTTTGTGTTCTAAGTGAAAATAATTTCAACTTTGGCATACATACACTGACATGCATGAGGCTTATCTGATTACTATTGACAAGAGGCAACATTTTGCTAAGGGATGTCTTAATGTAAATCTCTGTAGCTCACAGTCATCATGCAAACTTTTCATTTCTGGTCTGAAATCCATGGGATTTCTCCCAGATTAAAGCTACAGAGACCTGCGGAGATTTGAATGGCAGTAATCTATTTCTCATCCTTTTCACACTTACCAGGCAGAACATGTATTGACGAAACTAAATCACATTGCCAGGGAAGCAAAGGAATCCACAGAGAACAGAAGAAGAAAAAATCTGTTGCCTGACTTTTTCTTGACATCATGCCTAATGAGAGTCCACACATTGACTACGACAACTCAGCTCTATAGGAAATTAATGGACCTGGTGACTAGATAATTTTAATTGCTCACAGTGTGGACATTAGCTACACACTGTTGTATCAGTGTACTTTCTAACTGTGGTGGCCCAATAGGGCACTATGCAGGGGTGGCTTGACGCGCGCGCGCGCGCGCACACGCACGCACGCACGCACGCACACACGCACGCACGCACACACACACACACACACACACGTCGGAATAACATTAATTTAACATTTCCGTCTCCACTACTCATATCTATTTTAACCCTTAGAGACCCACCATAGGTGCATTTTGTTGTCTTTCTGTCTACAATGAAATGGCTACAATGGGAACATCATCTCATATGAATACAGTTGGGCTCACTGAATCCTGACTCTCAGCTTACCGAATTTATGGAATTCACGACTGTTTATGGAACCTAGTATGCAGACATATTCAAATACACCATTTTAAAATAGGTGACAATAACACATTAGTACTACATGAGAAAAACTGAAGGTTTTTGCCCAAAACTGCATTGGATTTGCATAATCATGGGTGTGTCTGTAAAGGGGGGACTTGTGGGAACCCATTTTCATTCAGATATTTTGAAGTCAGAGGTCAAGGGACCCCTTTGAAAATGTTTTTCCCTCGCCAAAATGTTTCCTAACTCTGGAGCATTATTTAGCCTCCTGACAAGCTAACATGACATGGTGCCAATTGATTCCTTTCCGCTGCTTTATAAAGAAATCTGCTGCAGTCTCTTAAAGACAGTAATGGTTGTCGTGCCGGTCTCTTACTGCTTGAGATGAGTATGGATCTCATCAGTTTTGAGAAAGATGCAGACTGGGATGGTGGTGAGGGTACACTCATTTTATTCTTCACATTTCTACATCAGCTAAAAATAGTTAAAAAGGATAGATGCACCATAACTTGCACACTGGTAACGACAGCAATCACATAATTTATCACATGAATACAAGCAGAGCTTTCATACTGAGAAGTAATACATTCAGAAAAGTATTTAGTTCTCACATCATTAGGTTTTTGATTATACAGTAAAAGTGTGGTTGCAGGCAATTATGTTGCTGGAGCATCTGAAGCATTTAAAACTAAACACTACTTTTATGTGCCTCAAAGCATGTAGTCATTGCCTAGACTGCACATAAATTAAGTTGTGCATTTTACACAGATACGTCCCCTCAACATATGGCTGCTGTGACTGCAGCACACGGCCGTATGACCAGTGTGATAGCTGCATGTGTTTGTCAAGAGTTTGTGATGAAAAACACATTTGTATAAAGTTTTAGCGTTAACAAAAATGTTAAACTTGTTTTCAAATCTTAATCATTTTTCTATAACATTAAATATTCATGACTATATCAGCACAATCAAAGTGTAGAGTCCACAGTCATGTTAGCGGTTCTGTGAGGCTGTATACTTTGAGCTAAATGCTAATGCCAGCATGCTAACATGTTGAAGTACAGCAGGTGTAATGTTCATCATCTTAAATAGCTTTTTCCACCAAAATTAGCGTGTGAAGAGAAACCATTTGTCTGTAAAATTACAATACAAACTACAATAAGGATACTAAAAAGAGATGTATTGTTCATAATCAATCGTAAAAAAGTCCATCCAAAAAATTCACGTATCCTGGAATAATAATATACGGCCCATAGGATGTATAAAACATGAACGTAGTCTCTGTGATGTCATGATGTCACCCTCATGCTTATCTTTAAGTCTTAATATAATTTAAACAGGTGAGTTATATAAAAATTCACCACCGTACAGTTGAGAGATCAAAACCGTTTTTTTGTGCTGTGCTGTAAGCATGTTTATTTCTGCTGTAAAGTTGGGGGTGTATGGGGAATTGACTCACTCTTGGAGCCAGCCTCAAGTGGCTATTTGAGAAACTGTAGTTTCTGGCACTTCCACGTTGGATTCATTTTTCAGCACCGGAGGTTGCCGGCTGATATGGACAAATTGAGATAACATTTTTGAAGATTCCAAGATTCATCAAACAATATCCACGTTATGGTGTTAAAAAACAGAAAGACAAAGATGTGTCAAACAGCTGCATGAACAGCAAAATGACACAGTCGCGTCGGCGTCAAACGACAGCATTCAGTAACACCAAGTATCCAGTGCAACAAGATGTGATGCTAATCCATCAGACTGTTATTATATGCAGTCTATGACTGTGTGAAAAGGGACACAATCTGATGTGTAAAACTGTGAGCAAAAGCATTTCTCACATGTAAATGTGGTGCACACTTGGCAAGATACAGCACATTTGAGAAAAATAATGTATTAAATTTGAGAAGTGACAAAAGAAAGGTGTAACAGCAGGGCATGGTTTGATTTAAATTAATCGCCTCCATTGTTTTCTGCATAAAACAAAACAATTTTCATGTATAATTTCATGTGGATTTAATTCCCAGACGAGGCACATCCTATTTTATCACCATGGGAGACTCTTCAGAGGCACAAAAAGTTTGAAGAAATAAGTTCTCCATTTGACAATAAGTTTTTTCTAAATGTCAGAGGATAAAAAGATAAACTACAAAGTCAAATGCATTAACATTACAACCATTAACAGTCACGTCAGAGCTGCAACAGTGAAGCCTGCAGCAGCCCATCTTCTCCCGGCTGCAGTGTGCTCTCTCACCTGGCTGCCTGCTGCTGCTGCTGCTGCTGCTGCTGCGGCTCAGGTGTTCTAACTGGAAAATTGCAAGTGACTTGATTTGCATAAGTGGTCCTGATAGATTAGCTGTTAAAGTGGAGAAAGCTGCTCTTGTTAAGTTCTTCTTGGGTATGATGGGACTTAGTGTCCTGCAATAAGTTATTATGAAGATAAGCTCTGCATCTTTCTGCATTACAGACATACAAGGAAGTAATTAAATATCGAAAACTAGTCTCACGTAATGGCGTATGAATAACATGCCAATTTTAATTTCATTTTCAGGTTCATACTTGTATTTTGGGTTTCTACTAGAACATGTTTACATGCTATAATGTTAAAAAAAAAAAAAAAAAGCAGCCGGGAATGACTCTAGCGACACTTTCCACCCATTGATGCAGTGTTCATGTGTTCATGATCGGAAAAATTAAATTCCAACTGGGAAAATTCACGTGAACGCCCCCTCAAGTCAGAACAATAACAATAAACAATAAAAATGTTGCTACATGAGTTGCCGTCATATGATGCAGTAACATGGCAGATGAAAGTAAACATTGGGTTATTGGTTCAGGGACATTTTATTTTTATATATTTTCTTTGATGACGTGACCATTAGTTGCTGTCCACATATTAAATACACTTTATTTGTATAGCATTCTTCACACAAGACAGGCAGCACAAAGTGCTTTACAAGGGAAAATAGTCATAAAACAGGGATAGAATCCCATAATTAATGTAAAACATAATGGACAATAATATGCCGTCCATGTTTTTTCCACATTCCCACTTCCCAACTTGGAAACTGGGACCGAGGAGCATGTGAATGCAGCAGTAGTGTAGTTGTGACATCACAACCTCACAGAAGTCGTGACGGCTTGTTTAAAGGCACAGTTTCTGAAAACGGGCTGTGTGCATTTCTCTGTAGATTGAGCGTTTTGATACTTTTATAATATTTATATAGCACCTAGACCTGATTTATAATTTTAAAAAAAAGACATGGAAATCTCACTTTAAGTAATTTTGCAGGTAACCATAATGCATTTTTTTCCTTTTCGCCACGTCATTTCATGCCATGCCTTCTGATACATTTAACTTGACATAATAGAAAAGGCATAGGTGTAACCAATAACTGTTATGATAGCTCTGTTCCATTGGGGTGCACCATGTGAGCCAACATGCACAGCAAGGGACCTGGCACACCTAAATGCATGCAGCCATTGTTCATGTTATAAGCTGCATCTGCATTTGTCAAGTCAACATATGAGCTGTGAGAAAGCTAATGCTATTTTAATGCCTAAAAATAAAAGTCTTACAATGCTTCATATTTAACATTACTCTTGTGCTCAGGTAAGCTATTGGAGGTGTCACCAAGTGTATGTGCACTCTTATTGTCTCCCAGCCAACACAAAAGTGAAGCCATGACTATATGCAGGAGGCTCTCTCTTCGGCAGGATATTTTCCTCTCTGATGATGATGAGGAGGAGGCGGGTAAGCCACTCACGTGATTAATTTTTGTCTGTGATGCCCGGTTTGAGCTACACAAGTTCACCACACCTAATATGGACAAAACCGGACGTTAGTCGTCTTTCCTTTAAAATAAAAGCCTACATTAAAAGTAGGATACAAGCCTGATATTTAGAATAAAAACAATTCCAGAGGTCTTGAGCCAGAAAATACATGTACAGCAAGCTTAAGAAATATCAGAGGAAGCCTAAAATAAACTTGTAGCTATAAAAATGACTTCCAAGTTTAATTAGTCTTTCCATACCGTAGATGCTGTAAATGAAGGATTGTTAGGGATCTATCCTGAACTTAATGTCAGTGTTAGTCTGTCTCCTAAATTTCTGCTCATGCTCAATATTTTCCATTACATTATCTTTTCTTGTAGACCCCTACATATTTAGCAATTGATCAGCATTTATGGAAAACAGTGTGTAAACTTAAACAGCTCCAGTTTTCAAATAGCAATAATAATCAGCACCACCACCACCATCATCATGACCTTGTATCATTAAATTTTATATTCTTTATTTTTTAAATTTTATATTATTATTATTATTATTATTATTATTATTATTATTATTATTATTATTTATAGTAGTATTAATAACTCTATGATACTACTATGACTACTACTACTAATACTGTGTAATATGTAAATATGCATTGACCATTCATGTAGCTCCTGAAAATAACATTTATTTAAATTTACATTAGCCTACTCAAAATAAAAATGTATAGGCCTACAATTTGCTGAGAGCCTATTTTATTTTACTTTGAAAATGATCCCCGGATATGGGTTTTTATATTGTAGCTGGCTTAACGAGCGAGCTGTGCACATTTTAAGGTGAACACGTTTAGTTTGGAGCGGAGTTAATAACCGGACCGAGACAGCTGCGGGGAAGACGGCGTGCGTCTCGTGCAGAAGCGTCTCGTGCAGAAGCACCGCACACAGGTGCAGTCCAGTCGGATAATTGGGATTAAAACAGAAAACCGGAGAGTTCGTCGGACTTGGCTGTGTTTCAGACTCGGTAAGCGGCACCGACGATGCTCCGCTCCGGCTCTCGGGCTTTTTAACACCACAAAGTAAAGCGGAACAAGAAAGTAGCAGGACTTCTCTGGATATTTGTGCTCTTCTAATGTTCGCGTGGTGAGTGACTGTCGCAACACGCTGCGGTAGGTGAACTCCTGGAGACCTCAGTGAAAAGCGGCTAACCCGGCGCAGCTTTCTGGCTTCTTTTTAAGGGTGCAATTTCCCCATTTCCAGCTCCGAATGTATTTCCACCTTCTTCTCTCGGATTTTAAATGAAACCCGAGAAGTCTGACAGCTGAACCAGAGCGGCGCGGATCCATCGGATGCCTTTTCGCCCTTCTCTCCATCACCGTGTTTATGATTTGCGCAAGGAATTTCGTTTTTTGAATTCTTAATTGGACATTCTGCTGCTCTATCCCTTCTGTTTGTTATTGACACTATAGTCTAGCCCTGTTTGGGTACTAAGCACGCATGATTGCTGTGTTTTCAGCCAGAGCGCGCGTCATCTCTCAACTGATGCCCATTGATTTATGATTTTTGGGGACATTTATCGGGTGTCGCGCAAGGACTTGGATCCGTTTCAGAAACACTGTGTTTCTAACGTTCCCCAGTCGTCCAATTTTGGAGCAGGATACTTGTAACTTTCTTCTCCCATGTGGGGAAAAAAACGCTTTCTTTTGCCTGGAGAAGACGCGGTTTGGCCGTGCCTTTTTAGGTTTGCTGCTCGCAAAGACACTGTAAAGACTGCAGCTGGACAATCACATTTTTAAAGACGCACACAGTCACACACACGCGCTCAAATAGATACAGATACATTTATATCTATTGCGCATTATCCAAGTTAAGACCCTCGGAAGAACTGCAACAACATCGTGTGGAGGCAAACACCTGCAGAGAGCTTTATTTACCCACCACCGGCTACTGGAACAACTGGGATTTAACATCCGCCTGCTGGGATTTCTACCATGTCAGGTGTACGGGATTGCAGATGGACTCTCCTCATCTGTGTGGCGGCGCTTTCATATGGTGAGTGAGC
>JAOVVB010247078.1:0-20938 GCA_028570985.1 Heterobranchus longifilis | reverse complement strand
TAAAGCAGCGTATGCTTTAGGGCGGGGCTACACGCCGACCTGTCAATCAAAATAGAGGCTTTAGCAATGCTAACAGGTCCTGTGTACATTAAAACAGATGTGAACTTGTTTTTGTGTTGTCAGTGTTTATGTCTCAGAACGTTGATCCTTTCTCAGTGTGTTTTCACTTCATTAAAGTTAACTGGAAAATGTTGTCTTGTTCGGTAGCTCCATGCTAACGCTAGCATCAGCTGCCAAACCAATGGATGACATCACTCTTACTCTATCCATTATTTTTATACAGTCTATGCTTCGGACACACATTTTCGGACCCATGTAGACACTCATCAACACTGAAGACAGGTTTAGTCTCACCAGTGGTGCGTTGCGAGAGTTTACGTCGACTGGACTTGGAGCCGTGGAGTACATGTAGCTGAACAGACGCTCAATCTTCCTCAGAGGGACTCCGCCTCCTCTGTCAGACATCTAAAATGAAAGGGGGAGGCATGTTAGATTTATGAGGGTTTTCTCATTCTGAACTCTAAACAGTGTCATGCTTTGTGAATCAAGTCATCACAGTTAGTTAGTTTTATTTATATACTAACAAGGTCCACATGGACATCCAAATGTCAATGGTGCACGTACACTTGTTTGTTAGTATAATCACACTGGTTCCTCCCTGATTCCCTCTGTACAAAAGTCACAGTCTATCTTAACCCTCTGTGTCATCGTCTACCTTGATAGTGAGGTCCTCTGTTCCCAGTGACACTCGCACTTTGATCGGCGGCAGCGTCAGGCTCGTCTCGTGGGTCTCTACTGTCGCTCTCATGGCGTTCTGGCAGAGAACATACAAAGTGCATTAAAGAATGAGAGAGCAGCCACGTGGGGCTGAATAATATACGTCTGGTTTTCAGTCTCGTTGGGTACTCTACCTTAAAAAGCTCAAACAGCATGTGGTAGAGATGGGATGGCACATAGACGATGTGGAGAGGCTGGTCCGGGTTCTTGGCTGTGAAACATTTTATAACATTGATCATATGAGGGAAAAAAAAGACACTTTTCCTACAAATGTTAAAACTATGATGAATCTATAACCCTGACTGAAAAGTACAGCAGTGGGTGAATGCAGACCTCCTGCGATAACTAGATGCTTTACAAACCTGCATATTAACTCTAACCTGAGACTAGATAAACTTAGAAAAAAAGATTAGAGCCATTCCTGCTAAATGAAGCAAAGATCAAGATGTCACAACTTCTTTCATCTTTTTGATTTATATCAAATCTATCTATTTATATCTTCTCTGCCAAGAACATGCTGGCCGAGTATGTACAGTTTGTATACAAAGCCCCGGTACATGCTCTGACTGATAGAGGAATTAGGTATATGGATTTGATTAGTGCAGAGGTTCTCAATCTCCTTTCAGCCGAGGACCCCTTATAAGATAGAGAATATACAGGGGACCCCCTCAAGTGTGTCCCTTGACGTAAGCTTTTTTTTTCTTAGTTATGTGAAAGAACAATAGAAATGTATTAAAAAGATATCCGACATATTCAACACATTTGCAGATTTGTAGAGTTATAGATTTGTTAGATTAGAAAGTAATCTAACACAACTATTATAGATTTAAAAGTTAAAATATTATTTGTTGAAATATGAAGCCTTTTGTTGAAAAAAAGTGTACATATATATATATATATATATATATATATATATATTAGGGCTACATGATATGAGGAAAATAGGGCTGCACGATGAGTAAAATATGCAACAACGTTGTTGAATATTGCGATAACGATATTACTTGCGATGAATAAAGAGTCATATCAGTTCTGCCTTTCTGCTGCTTTCAGTATTCTGCTAAAATACAACTAATTGCTTGTTGAATTAAAACAAAAGAAGGGAAAGAAGGAAATTATTTCTGACATTTTATTGAACAAATTGAACATTGAACTGAACACAAAAGGCACCATTTAAAAAAAGAATGATAGTTATATTTTAAAGAGCAGTTTTCTACTGACACTCTCTTTCAACTCACTCAAAAAAACCCCTGAGTGTTTTTTGCGATATGTCGCAGTCTTTTGTGATGTGTGTATTGCGAAAGTTGATATTGCGATGACGATAAAAAAAAAGATATATTGTGCAGCCCTACTGAAGTGTTATTATTTTTCTTTTTTTTTTACATTAAAAGGTTCTTCTTTATCCAAGCCGACGGTTAACGTATGTTGTATATACGTATATATGTATATATTGTAAACCCCTGCATGTATATTATGTTTCAGTTTTATAGCAAAATTAAGACCGAATGTGAAAACACTGTGTAGCTGTGTTATTTCAACCCCTTTTAATGTCAAAGGATCTGAGACAGGTACTTGACCTTTCTAAGATCTTTCTGACTCAGATGTCTAACTGGAGAGATTTCCAATAAGGGGACTAAAGTGTTGAAATGAATTCAATCAACAATAGGAACAGACAGATTCTCGTAGTTTCCCGGGCTTCAGCTATACGTGTGAGACCTGTATGTGTGTCAGGGTTATGGCAGACTATACATACATTAATCTCAATATTATTTTCACTTCCAAAGACATGGCTGGTATTCAAATGTGAGCAGAAAGTAATCACAGAACACATCGGCAGGAAAGAAACAATGTTAAATGTCTTATTAGTGTGTCAACCAGGAGAGGCTTTTGACAAAGATGCCTTTGTTGAACCTCTGACCTCAACAAGAAATGCATGAAAAGGAGACTGGGAGACATATTGTATAATGTCATTTCCACATTCATGACACATGCATACATAACTCCTTCAAATAAAAGGAACGCATTGATTATTCATACACTGAAAGCATATGACCTTGAAACAATGACTGCTCCAGTCGCACATTTTAAAATCTATTCTCACTTTCACCTGTGACTTTGACATTTCACATGAACACTGCTGCATGCATATCTTTGTATACGAGTAGCCATAACTACGTATGTAGTACATTTAGGGCAGATACTGTACGCATAATGCATATTCAAACACTGTATCCTAAATGAATAAATCCTTTTTTTCTCTTGTTTACTACAGTGCCATATATAGCACTTCATGAATAGAAAAGCTATTCAGAACAATTCAATCATACTACCAAAACAGGGTAATTAAAATGTCTTCCCATCCAAGACACAAATGTATGCATTCCAGACGAGTCAGAGCGCACGGTTTCTCTCAAGCAGCACACCTGGTGCCGGTCATGATTCTGTCTTTTCGCTCAAGGGCATTTCACAAGAGATGGCTATATTTTGGATCAAACGTGTGACATTCCAATCAGGAGATGGTTCTGCTAAGCACCCAGCCATACATACCTGCTGCCCCTGTGTGATTAATCAAAAATATTTGACACATACAGGTTATTCAATTATCTCTCGTGCCAGCGAGCAGGGGAAGTTTCCCAGACCCCTAGGGCAGAAAACTTCTTGCTTTAAGGATTCAAACGCAACCACAAGTGTAGTTAAATAGGGCAGCACAACAGCTGGCTTTTCTCAGCAGAGATTTGAATGAATATTTGATGATGGTATAGTATCTGGGATAACACACAAATGCTTTGGCAGTATTGCATGGTTTTGCCGTCACAATAGCTATTGTGTGAGGCAAACAAAGATGCGTGCACATCAGCACATATCTTGGTAGAGCCGGTGTGGCTGTAAACGCCTTTGAATGGGGTGCGGGACGTCTGCTCCTAAAGCATACGCCAGTACATCTGGACTCTAACATCTGGACACGAGTCAGTGGAAATTGGCCAACAAACGTTAAATGTTTTCACCTGAATTAACAAAGTGATGCATTTAGTGGTTGGAAAAGCATAATGTGTTCTGCACGTTGGCTGGAAAATGGCTCCAGAGGTCTGAGATTGGTGCAAAACAAAAGTAGCTTAGTCTTTGATGGATGTTTCCATTTAAAGAACCTTAGAGCCCCAACAGTGCAAAGTTTTTTTTAACATGGTTGACCTCTGCAGTAAATCAACCCCTAATTTCCACCTATTGAGTTATACAGGATCACAATTTGTACCCCAATTTCTTGCATCGGTGAGTTACAGAACCTCTGCATTTCTTTTAGAGAGCTCCGTTGGTTTCTTTTAGGAAGTCTGTTTTCTAATGGGTGGGCTGCTACATTATTGGCAATTATGTGGCTCTATGTATCTCAATGTGTGTAAAATTAACACTATTATAGATTTTGTAACATTTTCAATGCATGCCATTAATCTTGATTGCTGAAATATAATTTCATCTACATCATTAATTTATTTGGAAAATTGAAATGTGTTTGGTTCCATCTAAATGAGTAATCTGGCAGCACATTGATTATGACGGACCACTTTTGTTTTGTGCTGCATTACAACCGTTGCGACAGTAAAATTCATTTTAATCATCTCATTAATATACAGCGAGTCTGACTTGGTTTCATACAACATTTGTAAAATAAATGAATAATGACATAAATATGCATCTTATTAAGGTGACAAATGTTTTAATCATCAGTTTTTTTTTTAAGTTAAGTATAACATGTTAGCATGATGAGTATCCATACTGCATTAAAATGTTCTATGTGTATTTCAGTAAAAACATGATGGACCAGTGCACGTCATCACCCCCTTTGGATGTTATCACACGATTGAATGGGCATCATCATTTGTTATCAGCCTCATAGATATGGATTTACATTTCTGTGACTTCCGGTAGGTTTAGAAAAAAAACATCGACATTTCTGTGACTTCCGGTAGGTTTCCTAAAATCATCTACATTTCCGTGAGTTTTGGTTTAGGCACTGAAAATACATCAGTAGGCTTAGAAAAAAACATCATGGTTTGGATTAAATACCTTACGTAACTTACAGTACATGAGGACACTTACGGGATATGAAAATTACTTATTAAGTTGACATAAAATGTTTCAACTGGGACACCGACTCCAGTCTTCCGCATGAAAGGTCTGTGTTTTAGTCTGGACGCTCTTTATACCTCATCATCTGGCTTCTGCCTTTGCTCCAGTCACAACAACTGTTAGTTGTCAACCCATTCAATACACTGACAACAGACCCATATCTATGAGGCTGATAATGACTGATAACGCCCATTCAATCGTGTGACAACGGCCAAATGGCCTGATGTTGGTCCATTGCAGTGCAAGATTCAAAATCTATGATTATTTTCACAGAAGATGAAGAAAAAAAACAGCAGTTGTCTCCCATTAATCTTCCCATACTTGCACCATCGTTATGTCTTTCTCCTGAGTTCAAATAGTATTTCCTATTACATCGCCCTACTGCAGCGCAACACATATCAAATAGTCCAACAGTAAAACAAATGTTCAGGCAGCAGCAACAGATTAAGATCGAAAAGTAATTAGTTGTTTAACTGAAAGCTACTGCTTGTTTGTATTTAAATTAGTACAGATTATATATGCTGACTACTGGCGGTATGTGTATAATGTTGATGTAGGAGCCAAGGTATCTCTGCAGTAGTTCTCCCGGTAGCAGGAATTCAAGCTCTCTTGTAATGATGGATGCAATTGACTGCGAACTTCCTCCATTGCCATTTAATGGTTTGTAATCAGAGATGTCGAGCCGCAAGTTTATCATCTGCAACAGTGAGGGAGCGCCTCACCTGTTGTATTCCTCTCTCATGCAAATATACATAATGATTACAAATGAATAGTGACACAGTGACTCCCAGTTAATTGGATGTAGAAGTGGAAACCATTATGGCCTCTTTTTTCTTGTTCCTTTTTAGAGGGGGTTCACTGTGAAGAATGGGCATGCAGGCTGGGTGCCAACGTTGTTATGTCTATAACCACAATTTATTATTTGAAAAACAGGCAGATGACTGGTGGTCGGCTGTTGTTTCACACACTACGACGCCAAAAGAGTTGTTATGGATGTGCTCACTGCTTGTTTTTCTTTGAGGTGAGGTCACAAGCCCTGATTGTTCCAGACCTCCTGCTTGGCACCACATGTGGGCTCGTTTACAGAGTGCTACAGTAGAAAGACAAATACAAATATATATATATCTTTGCTGAAACTGGCCTTCCCAAGACAAAACACTCCAAACTGGTTTTAGCGCAATAACAGCTCTCCAAATCCATAATTATCAGTGACTTTGGAAATGGCAGATAAGCAATTATTTTCCATTTTAGCAAATGCAAACCATTTAATACTACATTAGTGCTAAGATCTACTATCCACCTGGTGCTGGTGTAATAACTGATATCATAATGTTTTTTGAAAATGTGTCCATGTATTAAAAAAGGTGACATTTTAATGGATTTTGTATCTAATCACTGGTTGATACAAATGGATTTTTAAAATAAATGTGATATGCTGATTTAAAGTATCTCAAATTAAAGGCTAAAATGTAAAATGCTCAAACTGGAAGATTTTAACATTAGCTACTGAATCCTTAGCCTGGTATCCAGCCGTTACCTGCTGAGGCAATCTTTCATTTTCTCCTGCAGGATCCGTCTGGCCTCTCTGCCATTCAAACAGATTTCCAGTGTTTTTTTTAGTGTATGTTGTAGCAGTAATTAGATAAATTTTACGACCAGGTCGCCATTATAACCCCCGTCAGCCACTTTCGCCACAAACTAAAAACGGCCGGCACATAATGGTGTTGTGTGTGTGTTGTAGGCGAAACTGAACCAAAGGTGCTGATTGGCTGATACCTGCTGCCTCAGTTTCGTTGCTCTGAGGGCTGCGCTGCTGGAAATCGAAAATCAATTGTAGTGCCTCAGAGACTCAGTCATTAATCCAGATGTTTCTGCTGTTGAGCAAATAATACTTGTAGGTGAAGAGGGGTACAGCTGGTGTGTGAAATGACCATTTCCCCTTTAATTTTGCATTGTTGTATTATCAATGTAAATAGATAACTGACAGAGCCGTGTATATGATTGAACATTTCTGGTGAGAAAATGAGAAACCTGTCTATAGCAGATGTTTGTGGATTGGAAAAAAAGGTTGAAAGACAAAAGTTATACATATTCAAATGAAACAGTATGACTAGTACACACCTGCACAACTTCTCCCTTTGACACAATCAGCCTGAATCCACTGGCTTTTCTCAAATGACCATGATGTTTTGTGCTGCACTACTTTCACTGAATTTGGATTTTAAATCAAACCTCAGTTATATGGACACACAGCTGCTAGGAAAAAAAATCAAAGGGATCCATCACTGACCCCAATTTTCCAGGGCTACTTCATAATTCAGTTTGATCTGAATACATTTTTCTTGCCTTTCACGGCAAACCCCACTGATTTGCCACAGAATCACAGACTGTACTAATGAGAAGTGGAAGACTGAGACTCCTTCAAAGTCCTTTCTGTACAATATAAAAGATAGCTTTTGCAGGCTATTTCTTCATGCTAATGTCCCTTTAAATGTATGATGTACACAGAAATATGCAATTTTGCCTCAAATTAGATGACAACTTTGAAGAAATTTCAGCATCTGAAGTTTAATGAAGGTTTGTTCAAATGCTTCATGAATCCTTGATGAGCAAATATTCCATGCGGAGGTTAGCAACAGGGGTTGTTTGGATAAGCTGCCGATGTATGGACGGACTGTTTCACCTTTTGTTATTTACTGTATGAATTAACTCATGAATCATTCACAAAGCATCTATGAAGGAGCAGGACCAACACATAAATAAATAATCATGCCAGGCCTTTGGGTATGGGGATCTAGCAAATTGTGTGATTTTTTTTGTCCTGTTTTTCACAAAATCATGAAACTGCAGGGCTATGCCTCCTTAAATCCTTGAGCCAGACAGACACACAAATTGGTGCATGTTGTTCCGCTCACTCTGTCTCGATGCATTTTGCCAAGAGTGAGTTGGATGCTAAAGGTGTGCAGAAATGATCATTACTATCTAGCGAGTTCTGTCTGCAATACCATGGCAACGGAAGGCAAATGTGACCATGAGATGTGTTCCAGTAGCTGGCAAACTCAAAAGCACAGCCCTTCAAGGACTTGGAGTAAACAGACACATTTGCCCAATGGAGTGGAGCTGATAGGTGTTCCATGCTCAGGGTTTATAACTCATTTCAATGCACTTCCACATTTTCCCCCGCTTTTTGGCAACTCAATGTCATTCTACAATCCTTAGTCTGGGTGAAATACTATTCTGTAGAGTTATCGGAGCTAAAATTCCCATCTGAGAAAGAACTTTCTCTGATATTAAGACACTGATGAAGGGCATCTTTATCCAATCATGAGTGCATACATTTTTGTGGCCTATGAGAGTGAATGTATTTTACTGACTGACTGGCAACGAATATTGAAATATCATCATCACTGAAACCAGTCCAGTAACTCCGTTAAGTGGTTCCATTTCAGAAAAGAGCCGTACAACAAATCCAGCAATGTTTTTCGTCCGATATGAGGAAGCGTGCAGACATGCAGCCTCGAACGAGACGAGGAGCAGCGGGATATCAGTTATTTTTGATGGAAACCAGTTACACGAGGAGAAACTAGGATCAGAGGTACAAAGATGCAAAGTGGCAACAAGCTGTGCGAAACCTGGCAAAGAAAAGTGTAAAAACTATACAAAAAACTTGGCTTTTATGTTGATTCCCACAGAGAACACAAAAAAAGAGAATACAACAATATTGCCCATTCGAAGCTGAATATGGAACTTACAGAATCAATGCTCAAAATGTTTGTGTGATAGATGTTTGGATTTGTAAATTATGCACATACTTTAACATTCGAACTTTGAAACTTTTATGGCACGACCGAATTGCTTCAATACTATCGAGTATCGAAAAATCCCTCGTCATTCAATACCGAATTTCAATACCTAAGAATTAAATCTCATCAGCGTCGGCAGGCCAATAACTATGCAGCATGCTTGCACCAAGATCCAACAATGCTGCTGATTGGCTGACTAACGTTACATGTCATAGAGACATGCAGGAAAAACACTACGCATGTGTTTGTTTTATTTTGAGTGGCTTGACTACAGTGTGAGGTGTGACTCGGTGTAAACAAGCTGAAAAAGAAAAAGAAAGATTTATACCTTAATGTGTAATGTTGTAATTCCTATTTGTTAAAATGGATTTTTATAAAAGTGGTATCGGAAAAGGTATCGTAGTTAAGGTATCAGTACCGCCATGGGACATTTTTGAACGATATCCAGCCCTAATTAGTATTATTATGTTAACAGTACATGAACAAGGTATGCCCCAAAGAGTACATAAGTGCATTTTTTATGCGTGCTTTTGAAAATATAATCATCACATTGTATTTAACTTCTCTTTAGTATAGTGTTTCAGTTGGATGATAAAGCTACTTTGTACAGAAGCCTGTTTAACAGAATGGGATCATCTTAATATGAATAAATTATATTCATACAGGTGAAGACCTGACTCAAAATGATGTATTGTTTATTGTATACAGTTATTACAGACCTTCAACTAATGACTAGGTAATGTATTTCAATGCCATTGGAAGGCTGAATTTTCCATCATAAGATTTTAATGGGATTTTTTCAAAACCATGTAGCTCGACTTCCACGTATGAAGTGTGTGATGAGTTGTTTTGACATGTACCAGCAAGCTGTATGACAGAAATGTCAAGGCAGCACCTCACCGGAGACATGATGACATGACTGTCCGGGGGCGCTGATTTATATTGCACATCAGTATATAGAAATAATTAAATACTTTAATCAAATAAGTAAAATGAATTAGAATACATTGGCTACTTTTTAAAAAATGTTTAATTTTTATAAATATCACCTTCAGCAAAGATTTAAACTGTTAATCTGTCCATTGAATGGCCTCTGAAAAATGTTAAGCATCTTAATGAAATGTTAAGCATCTTAATGATGTTGATAATATAACTTCATTGATGTCTTCTAGTTCATAATTCAAAATTTCATTAATTCCACTTGATGACTTTTCAAAGAGGTGAAGTGAACTTGGACGTCCTCCCTCAGGTAGAGGTCTCTGCTAACTCCCTATTGTCTCCTAAATCTTTTTTTTTTTTTTTTGCTGAAGGGCAGCAAGGTTAAGTAGGTTCAACAGAGCAAATAAATAATGAATTCAATAAGGGTAATTAAGAAAGCACATCAGACGAGCAGCATTCGACCTCACGGCCCCACACAAGGCCCCAGACTTAAAGCTCCTACGCAAGCTTCTTTTTTAAACAGCATACCGACTCCTGTTATGACTCTAATTTTAGGTCATTTTTAGAGGTTATAAAATCTACAATCCCTAATCATCTTAATTACTTAACATTGTGGTGAGACAAACAGTTATTAGTTATTTATCACTATTAGCCTTTCTTGTCAAATGAACATTGGGAGGTGAAGACTTGTCATTGCTGTACAATCATGTCAAGAAAAGGCTTAATAGTCCCCCACGGGTCTCGTCGCATTGATTCAGTTGATGAAACACGCTATAAGCAACATATTAGAGTGTACCAAAAAGAAAGATAATCCCTAAATAACAATGCCAACTCATAATGACTGATGCAAATGAGTAAGGCTGTGGTAGCTTTACTTTGTTAATTGATCCCTGAGCATCTAAAAACCTTTATGCTCCAGTATTCTCTTTTTAAATTAAGTCATGCAGTTTACTGTATACAACTGCAACAGTCACAACGATGGTCATTTTCAAACACATTCACTTTGGCTAATGAGTTATAAATTACTTTTATGAATAGATACAGCCTATAAAATAGAATAAAGATTATGTGGTTATTTACTAAAAAACTATATTACACGCTATTGGCATCAGGGCCGGATCTACGCACAGGGCCTCCTTGCCTCTCGGGGGCCCAGACAGAGGAGTAAAGAACATCAACTGTCTACATAACTACATTAATGAGCATAATAATCATGCTGCAGTTAAAAGTTATTTCATTTGTTTACCAAATATCAAAATGTGTGTGTGTGCGTGTGTGTGTGTGTGTGTATTCTGAATAGAGTTACTGTCTTTAAAAATAGATTACTTGAAGGGATTACTTTATTACCTACTATATTTTTGGTTAGTTTGTTTGTCAGCAGGATTAGAGAAAAGCTACTGGCCTGATTTTCATGAGGTTTGGTGAACAGGTGTATCATGGGCCAAGGAAGAGCCCATTACATTTTGGAGTGGATCCAAATCACGGGGCAGATACACGAATTATTTTTCGTTTTCGTTACCATTAGGAGATAGGGCATGACCCGAGTGCCCTTCTAGTTTGTTTTTGTTGTATTTGCTCTAAAATTCATGAGGCATTTCCCATCAACATTTAAAAAAAAAAGGGCAACAATGTGTGTGCGCAGTGCACCCGCCACACAACAATGCCAGAGGAGACGCTCAGCCAGGACACAGTCAGGAATATATTTCTGTACTTAGAATATGTTACTTGATTTGAGTAATTTAATGGAATATGTTATAAATTATATTTTAGGGCATGTATTCAGTAATCTGTAGTGAAGTAATATGTTGTCCTTCCAAATGCTGACAGTAGGTTGTAGAAGACTGGACAGACTTTTAAACTTTTCATTCCAGTGTGAAAAATGTGTGTGCATGTACAGTAAAGCACCAAAATTGCAGAAAGGCGATGTGATGGGCAGATAGCAGTGTACATTACAGCACTCGATGTGGCTCGAAATCTCACTATGGCTCAATGCTTAAAGTCACCCCCTAAACTGGCACAGCACAGTTTCATACACTTCCAGGCAGCTGACTCTTGGGTGTGGTTTCAGCATGGTTAAATCTCTTTGTTGCAGATTAACCATTATAATTAACTAAATGACAATTAGCTCTGGTTAACTGCACTGGTTGCCATTAATCTACAGAAGGCAACAGATTAAATCTGTCTATTTACAACTGCTGTATATCATGTTGCCCGAGATGCTCCAAGGAGCTCTGACTCATTATATAATCACACTGCATGTTTGATGTCTCACGTGTGTGCATGTGGAAGATACGGACTAAGAGGGCAGACAGAGAGAAACAAAAGAGATGAGGGGATAGAAGAAGAAACATGTCCATGTATGTCATTGCCTCTGAATCATGACACAAGCATTTCACTGATGGGCAGTAATGCTATACAATAGCTTGATACAATAGCTATATATAGGATACATAGATTAATACAAACAATACAGTACATAGGCAGCTATAGAGTTTCTAGGTAGTGCAGAGGTTGGTGTCATCAATTCCCCTAAGAGACTTCATATGACGGAGTACATATTTCATGTCTAACAGACACATCAGTCATGACAGCAACCCCATGGGTCTCCCCAGTGCTTATGTTTTATGGTAGATGTCAAAGGGGGGAAAAGTTTTAAAAAATGAGTCCTTCAGTAGTGTCAGTTGTAGCTTCAATAGCTTCAAGTTGTCCTAAGTCTCTGAGATTGGCAGCTCCAAATGGCACTAAAAAGCAACAATTTTGAAAAATGTCAAATCCAGTAGTCAGAGACAATGCGAAGAATGTCAGTAAACAGTATTCAGAGCACGTAAACAACCTGTGATTTATTTATACCAAATAATGTGACAATAAACGTGATGATTGTATTATGTAGTGCTTTTCTGCTGAGAGGGTAAGATTCCATACAGAAAATACAAAAATTAGGAAAAGGTAGTCCCAATTAGAGCTGCAACAATTAGTCGACTAATCGATCTACAGAAGAAAAAAAATCAGCAACTATTTTGATAATCGATTAATCATGCAAAAATGGCATGGCAATGCTTTTCTCTGTTTTATATGGTATTAAAGTGAATATCATTTAAAGACATCACCTTGGACTTTACGGAACAGGGATGGACATTTTTCACTCCTTTCTCACATTTTATAGACCAAACAATTAATCGATTACTCTAGAAAATAATGGGCAGATTAATCGATAATGAAAATAATCGTGAGTTGCAGTCCCAGTTAGTGGGAGTGCAGAGCTCTTTACAAACCCACTTGAAATTCAGACAGCATTGATTTGACATATTTTGTAAAAATGTTACCTGTACATTTTAAGTCACAATTGATTTGTCTGTTTGCATTACAGCGTACAGCACAGACATAAATAACTGAGCTCAAATTACAGCGACAGACAAGGTTTAGTATTCTACATGCTATATTTGCATGGAACGATGTAAGGGTGGCCTCTAGTGAATTCTGGTTTTCAGCATGGAGCAGCAAGCTATTTATCTCAGCAAGTAGATTGTCATGAGTATGCATGCTAAGTGTGTGATAGTGATTGGTGGTCTCTCTCCCCGAGTCTACTGTCTATAACATGCTTCCCGGGGGGGGAGTCATGCAAACATGAATAAAGATGGTTTCTGTGAAGGTCAGTTCTGCCTGGTGTATGACTCGATGCCTCTTGGGGTCCCTGACAGTGGAACAGACACTCGAAAGGAAGAAAGGACCAAAGACGAAAGAAAAAACAAAACTTAAAACAGGTGCCATTGCCAAAGTGCTTTTGTCTGGATGATATACAGAAGGGTCCTCCTCCTATGCTAAGAGGATTGTGGGAGTTGTGTGAAAAGCCACAGCTAAGGTGTAAAGACAGTTAAATTTTCATGATGATATATATATTTCTTTTCATTTTCATTTAATTATTTAACTTCACCAAAATAAAGCTGAGCCTTTTTTCAGATTGGTGCTTTTCAACTGATTTAAGTCTCGAGGAAGCTGCAGGAGAGGAAGAGTGAAGTCTCCCTGACCTAAATGTGATATGGATGTTTTATTCTGACTCATTATTCAGCTTATTATCATTTCCACATGTTTGATGTATTCACAAGTCTTCCAAATCCCTACAATCCCTGTGATCATTATGATATGATATGTTACTAAAGGAATACAGTTGATAAAAAGAAAACAATATTACAGAGCCAACTGATGAAAACTGCACGCTGTGTTTGGCTTTGACTGACGCGCCGTTAGAAACAGGAATTGAATGACCAAATTGATGAGTAAGATTTAAAAAGAAAACCTTGTTTGCACAGCGTTTACAGTATGCCATGAAGTCAATGAAACAAAGCATTTCTGTTCAGGATCCTTATATTGCATCATAACACCGTCTCAATGTATTCCACTTATTTCTGGAATGTGCCATTGCCTCTATTTGCATAGACCTGATAAAGACATTACAGGCAGACTCAGCTTGAACACAGATCTCTCCCACTCCTTGCAACACATTTCCACACTCGTGTGTTGACTCCGCTTGGCAGCAGTGATCAAATCCTTTTTCAGTGTAGAGGGGAATGTGTGGGCGATCCCACTTTAGCAAGGGATAGCCAGATGAAAGTGCGCAAACAGGCTTTTGTTGCTGGAAGCACGTCCCTTGCAAGAGGAGAAACACGACTAATTTTGAGGGTGATTCATTGCAATCAGAATTCATTGTGATGGCGTTCTTCATGGGAAAACACACCATTGGCTTCAGCTTCAACATTATAATCAACGGTTGTGTAACCTGAGCAAAGTCATTTGAGCTGATTTGCAGATGCTGGGGCTTAAAGGCAAAGCACTCCGCTGTGTTCTGACCCTAATATCTGAAACCTAACACTTTGCAATTCAAAAGAATTCCTCCGAGGTTTGATATTCAAAGTGAGTGACACATACATGTATCTAAAGAACAAGACATTGTTTATTCCAAATATATTTACATATTTGAAGCTAAATTACATTTTTAAAAGTTTTATTCAGCTTTAACTTTTAACACACTGCAGTTGTCTACTGCTGGAGCTCGGAGCCCGCAGACTTTGCCACTTTGTCCAAATTAGCTTTAGAAAGCTCTCAGAGTTTGCACAGATCAGGCTCTTTCCTGAGTGATTGACTGAGTAACAGGGCTATCGCGATAACCGCAATTTCGCAATACCACACCATTGACAAGCCAAATGTGGGTGAATTTGATCAACCTACCAGCCAGGATGGGGCGGGTAAACAAAGGGAGCATTTAACAAGCGATTGAATCGCTCTGTCTAAAGGCTGCTTGATAGCTCCAGTTTGTCACAACGGGTGATGAAATGTATGTTAGCATGTTGGATGTGTTTCCATTCACAACCCTAACAATGGTGGAGCTCCGCCAACACACCGTCCTCATCTCTCCCTTGCTGTTGTAGCTGACTGAAGGCAGGTCTTCCAGCTCTGGTGTTTCATTTGCACTCACTGACTCGCACGTCACTGCGCTTGTTGTGCTAACCCCAGCATATGTTGCTAACAGCAGACAGCTACAAGTTTCCGGGCGGAATTCTTGCTTGTGAATTTTGGTTCCGCATTACTTGAATAAATCTACATCCCATCTGTAGATAATGCATTAACGCCAAATAATGCGCCATTGAGCCACCTTAAATCACTGCGGGGGACATTCCTTCACTCTGACTGAAAATTAGAAAACGTATAAGAAAGATTACCTTGAAATATTTGAACATTAGGATACAACTCGTATCTAAAAGGGACAATCTAACCAACTCAACAATACAAAGATTATTTTTGAATTTATTATCCTACACAGGTAATATAATATGGAGAAAAGAAGACTATATGAGGAACACTGAAAATAATCTAAAATGAACATTATTCTCTCTCTCTCTTTTTAAACTATATTATTATTGCTATTATTTATTCATGACAAACGTCTTGTGTTTTGTGGTTATATCATTTTACTCAACAGCTTCAGACAGCAGAGTTTCGGCACAAGAATATGCAGCTTTTAAACATTGAAGATGAGGCTCAGACAGATTTAAACTAAGTCTATCTAGATTCATTTTCTGCTTAATTTGAAGAGAAAACAAATGTAGATGTAGTTCCTGGTGATTATGAGGCTATTTAGGTTTGTTTATTGTGCAATGGATTTTATCCTTAAATTAGCTACAGAGCATTTGTGTGAAAGTCCAATTAATAACAAGCTATTGTAGCATGTTTACTAAGATTTGAATTTTAAATTGACTTAAATGATTGTAGTTATTTGACATTACATCTCTCTGAGATATGACAGAGAAAAGAGAAAGGAACAGGGACAAGTTGCACTGGGAGCTTTGACTCAGCAAGATGCTGACTATGATGGATGATGATTTTTAAAAAGTCTGCCTTAGTGAGCATGAAGATAATAGCTGACAAGATTAGACAATTAATATAAAAAAACATTGTATCATCAATCCAAACTCAAGATGTTTGTGCAGTGAAGAATATTTCCACATCATTCCTTTCTGATACATTATGTATGGAATCACATTTGTGCAGAGAACGTATTTTGACAGCAGTTACATAATGCATCTTCTAACCTCTTATTTAACCACTCAGACTGGAGTGAGAAATACAAATGTATGCTAACCTGACCTGCAAGGGAATGCTGTGCAATTTTGCAATCATGTGCATATGTAACAAATGTGTAGAAAACGTAGCAACTCTTGTAATATAATTTACATTTTTCAAAAGAAATGTATCGAATTTGGCTTTAACAAACACAAATCTAAACCTCATCATTGAAGTCATGCTCATCAGCTGAATGCATTTGAAATGAGCATATTGCCAAGGCACTCACTTAACAAGCCACTCATAGAGTAATTAACAGATGGAAGAGCAGCCTGTGGTGCATTTTCAACAAGAACTTCTGATGTACATTTTAATTACTGACAATTTTCCTCCTATTAGATGTGTTTCGGTCTGAACAGATTTTGATTGGAATATGTAGGTCTGCTGTGTCCTCCAGAGACGACTGCAATGTTGGATTTACAAAGCCTTGTTCTCACTCATGTTACTGTACTTTGACTGAACATTTTTGTGGAACATCCCATTCCAGTCTAAACCTATTGTGCCTTTTTCTATTCTGTCAACTGTATGTCACCTCTGAAGAGCTAAAATAATATTTATATGGAATTTGGTTCAAATTCAAAATGCAGCGACCACTAAAAAAGCACCAATTTTATCTTACTGCACCACAGCAATGGATCCTATAATTCTCTAGTCATTACCGGTGTTTACTGCCTGTAAGCCTACAGTCTTCTTTTTATCTCAGATTTGAACATGGAACCCCGACTGATAGTATTTTCATGTTGCGGAGCTGGAAAATGCTCTATTCCTTTGTCATCTATTATAGATTGTTGCTGGTGTATCATTAAAGTCAGCTATTAGTTGAGCAGGTAAGACATAAATGATTGACAACCTATGCATGTTTGTATGCATGTGCACGCTAACAACTTAGAAACATTTGAATTATACATTTGATTTTCCTGCTTTTTAAAGGCTTTATTGTCTTGGCAGTTGAAATGAACCTCTGGCTCTGCTGAGAACAGCCAGTCAGAATCCTAAACACACTTCCACCTTCACTACCTATCTGAGATATTTGAGCAGATGATAGCGGACATGCTGGATTACAGGCACAATAAAATCAAATGCAACTTGAATCAATAGCTATGGGCAACTAAGCAACAGTAAGTTCCTGAGACGCAGCAGAATCCTAGACCACAAACAACCCAACAACAGCTTCTTTGACTTGTTTTCACACTGCGTTTGTTTGTTTACATCTGAACCTGAGGTCAATTGTCCCCCCTCTAAACTCAGTGGTCTGCTTTCACACTTGTTTACTGCTGTACTGAATCATGGTATGTTTGTGAAATGCTTTTGCCATCAAATTGGAGGCGTTTACCACTGCTTCAACAATGACATCTGCAGGGGGAAAAATTAGAGCATTGTACAGACTCGTACAGAAGTTATTCTCTGCTCACACATCAATGAGGCTATGCATCTCCCCCATTATATCTAATGATGCAAGCATTTAGGGCTGCATCTAATGATTGTTGAGTACTTTGATTATCAGTTAAAAAGAAAAGAAAAACATGTCCATCACTATTTCCCAAAGCCCAAGTTGTCATATTGAAATTTCTAGTTTTGTCCAACAAACAGTCCATACCACAAATAGATTTAAGTCACTATTATAGAAGACTTACACAGTGTCCTAACAGCAAGCGAGCGGCCAATTATCCTGCACATCAGACACTCTCTGTCCACACTGTATCTGTTAAATAAGCACTTCTGTCACGTCCTGCAAACAAACCACGTATCAGCTGTGCGCTCAAGATCAGACTGTAGAAGTAAGCACTTAAAAGATGGATGAGCTCTTGCTATCTTCATATGTTTGTACTTTTTAAACAGAAAACATATTTTATATTGTGATATTTACTGGAAATTACAAATAATATAGCCAACAGCAGGTAGGTTATTAGTGATGGTCATTTACCAGAAATGTTCAGCTCCCTGGTGATTTCCCTCCAGCCAGTGGCATTTCCAGGGGAGTCTGCTGCAGCCTCTTAAAAACAGTAATGTCAGTCGTTGCGATCCCGAGGTTCTCTTGGCCTAGGGTGGCCCACCCATGAAATCTGATTGGCCACCCCAGTAAGAGAACCTCAGGATCGTGACGGCCGACATTACTGTTTCTAAGAGGCTGTAGTGGACTCCGTTATGAAGTTAGAGTAAAGATATTGATATCATATGAAACTAGAACATTTAAGGAAACCATTGACTATGTAAGTCTGGAAACGCCACTGCATTAAGCTGTACCTTATTTAGGTCTTTGTAGTTAAATGGTATAGATAACTCCTCATTTCAACTTCACGAATCAGCTGTTCCTCGTCCATTGCGTTGCTTTCAACGCGAGCGACAGGAATAAATAGAAACAGGGCGTCTGCCAAAAGTTCAGCCTGCGGCCAGGTAGGATATTCCAAGAGAAAACAAAGCAATCTGCTGACGCTAGGACACAGTGTAAGAAAACCAGAAAACATTAAAGAAACTACAACTAGTGAATGTGTTTTCATTCTGTAGGCAAAAGCAAAACTGAGATGGTGCTGTGTCTAATTATCTCTTCTGCCATGCTATTTATCGATTAAAAGCCAATGCGACATCGACTTGATAAGAAAACTTTTGGTGATGGCATGCATGTCCTTTTCCAGTATAGACTTGCTTCACAGTCATATGGTTAAACACATTCACTCATGAGTGCTTCGCAGAGCAGCCACCATCTTTTGCAGCTTCACCAAAGCGTCCGGAGGCTCTGTGTTTCATCCAAGTGCATCTCGGCATTAGTTGTTAAGGAAAGGGAGAGTCTGTATTCTTCACTGGCTAATTTTCATGTACCATATCTGAGCCAGTAACCGTCCAGGCACAAGCTTGGCTCTGTTTGGATACTGCTTTCCCAGCACTGCTCCTCCTTATGCATGTTTGTACTTGGCCCGTTACCTTCCATCCCCTTCTCCTCTAAACTGACCGGAGGGGGGTGAGAGGCGATGGCAGGGATCATTACATCACAAAACACCCGGTGGCCATTGTCCTCAGCAACTGCCACACAACATTACCACAATGCTGCCTACAAACAAGTGGACAGGTCCTGTGTGCCACAGCGCAGAGACAGGAGGGGAGAGATAGAAAAAGAAAGGGAAAGAGAGGGAGTCATGACAAAGACAAAGGCATGAAGGAAAAGCTGAGAGAAAAAGAAACAAAGGGCCCCGTTTGTCCCCAGGGTTCAAGTCACAACTATTCTCATGTGGAAATACTTGACATTTGTATTTCCATGACCCAGACAATGTTTGCTTGGACATAGAACGATTGCATAAAGTCAAAGGTCAGGGAAGTATGGTGGATGTCAGGCTGGTCATTGCCACCTCAGAGCTTTCTCTTATTACCAGAGAGGCCTGGCATTTCTGTGTTCATGTGGTGGCAATGAGTCCACCCCCCCCACTCACCCACATGGAGGTTTTTATATAAACATGACCTCTTTATTGGATCAGAGGAGGACACACTCTCTGGTTTTATTGCTTGCACACCAACATTTTGCTTAGTGTGTTCTCAACCTTTGTGGCTCCACAGGGGCCTGGACATCATATACAACTGACTCGTAATGTTGTTCCCTCGTGTAGTTTGTAATTTGACAAATGGATTCATAACATTGTGGGGAGAATATTCCTGGTGGAGATATGAACACATACTGTGCACGTGTATTTACATTTATTGGATATATCCATGGATATAATGACTACATCACAGCTGCAATATATCAGTTCTAAGTGTTATTATTGAATTAGTTGGACGAAAGAAAACGAATCAACAACTATTTTGATAATTTGTCATTTAATCGAGCAAAAATGCCAAATATACAGCAAAGGGATGCTAATTTAGATTATTTTTTTTCTGACCGATAGCCGACTCTTATCCGATCATTATCTGACAAGCAGACAACTGAGTTCACCTGTCTGGGAGAGTTTGCAGCCATGATGTTGCGTGCATTGTCGTGGACACATGCAGCCACTAGTCTGCAGCTGTCTGCGGTCTCCATCGCATCAATTAGTTTAGCTGCAAAGTTCTGTGTTTATTGGCAGATCGCAAACCAACTTTTACCATGCAACAAACTGTATTTTTAATTACTTTTTAATTTTAAAACATCACCTTTGGCTTTGAGAACAGGTGATATTTATTTTTCCCATAGTACTTTAATATCTTATATGTGAAACGTATTATATATGCGAAAAGTATTTAATTCATTGAAAAATAATTGATAATGTGGCATGGCTAAAATGTTGCACCCCTCCCCTCTATACCAAGGTATAATTGATATGCCCTGCATTATGCTGCAATTAAACATCTACTATCATAACCATAACTATCAACTACCATAAGCCTAAAGGCGATGGATAAACACTGTCACAATATTCAACAAAAACAGAAATATATATAAGCTTATCAAAGGTATTTGATGGAGAACTATTGTACTGAATGAATTACATTACACAGCACATGTTTTGCTGTTGTTGTGTTCTCCTTTGGTAGAAGAGCTATTAGTTAATATATCTCTTCAAGAAATGTGCCTCTCAGTTTGGGAATGCAGAGCTCCTCTACAAGTGCAGTAGCAAAACATCCTCACTAAACAGCAACAGCAAACAAGAGAGAACAAATACATCTTTGCTCTGTAAACATTAAGACAAATACAAAGGCAGACAAACACAGAG
>JAOVVB010247072.1:0-20938 GCA_028570985.1 Heterobranchus longifilis | reverse complement strand
TTTTAAGATCTCCATGGGTCTGATTGTTAAGTGTATTAAGTGGTGCAAATGCCGTAATGCAGAATAATAAACAACAGTTGTAGTAAATTCTGTGCAGGACATGGCTGGTTAGGACATTATTCAAAATCAATGTGTATTGCGACACGTATTGTATCGCGGCCTCTGTATCGTGAGGTTGTAGCCAATACCCAGTACTACCATATACATCTGCATAATGTTAGTTGTGAGTTATTGTATGCCAATGTACGATCAAACCTCATGAAGATGCATCATTTTGACATACAAATGCATTACCTACAACAGCAACGAAAATGGCGAGAGGATGAGAAAGAGAGGAGAAAGGCAGCCAGTGATTAGTGATCTGTGTCTGTTCCTCTCAGGAGACGATGGAGGAGGAGTAGATGCATGTCCCTCTCGTTTCCCTCAGAATAATAAGGCCTAAGGGCAGAGCAGCTCTTAGATCAAAACAAAGGATGAGAGAGTTACTACTAGGGCTGCAGTGATTAGGCGCTGTAATCGATGACGTCAAAATGGGTCGGCATCAATATTTTAAACAGACACCGTCTTAATTTTTTCTGAAGCGCTCTAAATTCATTCAAATGTTTTCTTCAATATCACACGTAATTGCTGCATCATGTCAGTCGTTTTTGGCTCAAGTCATTAGTCGGCTGAACGGCTCCAGTCAATGCTACAGTTTTAGAAAAATGGCGGCTGCAGCAGTCGGTTCAGAGTATTTCTGCCATTATTTTAAGGGATAGTTTATAGGGTTGCAAGGGGGTGGAAAGTTTCTGGTAAATTTCTGGAAATTTTCCATGGGAAGTTAAGCTCGGGAATTTTGACCTATTTTTTGCACAAGAGTTGGAAACTTTCCATGGAAATTATTGGGAATATATGGGAATTAACGGGAATATATGGAAATTAATTGGAATATATGGGAATTAATGGGAATATTATGGTACTGCTCTACCATTTCAAATTCTGAGTTGTTTTTGGTATTTTGATGTGTTTATCATGAAGCTACGTCTCAACCGGTTGGTAGAGGGCTATATTTTAAAAAACTGGAGGGGTCTGTTAAAAAATGTTTTTAAAAACCATTCCATCCATCCATCCATTATCTAACCCGCTTATCCTGAACAGGGTCACAAGGGGGGCTGGAGCCTATCCCAGCATACATTGGGCAGCAGAGGCAGAGGCAGGAATACACCCTGGACAGGTCGCCATTCCATCGCAGGGCACACACGCCATTCACTCACACACTCATACCCACAGGGAATTTAGATTCCAATCAGCCTACGCTGAATGTCTTTGGACTGTGGGAGGAAACCGGAGTACCCGGAGGAAACCCATGTGGACAAAGGGAGAACATGCAAACTCCCGAAGGTTGTTAGCTAGAACAATTCTGCACACCCTCAGTTTGGAGAAGCAGATAGGAGCGGCACAGAAGCTAAGCAATGTACTGCTGTGGATGGAGGCTTCAGCTAAACGTATTTTAGCCATCCAACGCCTCAAACACACAGCAGCGTGTGTGCGTCATGGAACCTCTTGCTTTTTGTTTCACCACCCATGTTAACAGGTTAGAGCAGCGCGGATCAGCTGCATGCTGGCTGCGGCACATCAAGACATCTCACCATTTTTTTCCCGCGAGACGTGCAGTTCACAGCAAAAATAGACTATAAAATTATTTTTTTTTAGCAGTCATATTAACATGATACCAGCAATATTACACCTGCAGCTTCAATGTCTGTATCTGTAGAATACCTGTAGAATGAGTCATGTTAATGCTTAACTCGACACTTTTGGTTTCTGTTTCAAATTAAAAACCCTCTAGCGTTTACGTGGACAGAAAGAATTGTAACCTTTTCTGTCTTAAATATATATAAAGGACATTAATAATGGCATGAAATGAAACATTATTGTTAATTGCCATTACCAAAGGCAAATTCAGTGTAGAAAGATAGGGCTGAGAGGCAGGCAGCGCTGCAGCAGCAATGCTGTCTGTGTGAACACCACAAGCATCCCAACCGCAGCAGTTCAGTGAGGCAGCAGACACGCGCTACTCAGGCGCGTGTGTTCAGGGTGTAAAAAAATAATCACTATCAGTTTAAGTGTAGGCTATATTTAGAATATTTTCACCACTTCACTTTGCTGTCAGAGAGCACTGTTTAAGTTTATGCAGGGGGCACTGAAGCCATTCTAAGCTCTCTTCAAAGCCACCTTTGACAAAAACAGTAATTTTACCTCACAGAACATGGGAGTTGCTGGTCTACCGCTGCCTCGATCGGTTAGTTTGTTTGTGTTATTGTTCAAATTTCATCGATACTACTATTCTTAGCGATAATCCTTATTGGTTCTGTACTTTATTCATACTTTTATCAGTTATTTTTCATCATAATTGCTGCTTAAAAAATATAGGCTATTATTTTTCTTTAAAAGAAAAAAAAAGAAAATCATAACTAAATGTTATTTCTAGAACAGCAACAGTAGCCTAATGTTTACAACAGAAAAGTCACTGTATAAACTCCATGGAAACAAATGTAAAATGCAATAAAATAAATTAGAATAGAATAAACTTGACAAGTTCAATTATATTCTTTACATCAAACGTTTTAACAGAATGAAGAACACAGACATCAGTCAGACTCCGTATCAGTCCTCTCTCCTGTCCTCTGTCCTCCTCTCTGCCGCTGATGTGGCAAACTAGACTAAACAGTTCGACTACAATCAGACAGCTTTTGTTTTTGCTTGTTAACAATTTGCTATTAGCTTAATAAGTGTGCTGTGCTTGTGTAAACAACAACACAGTGGTGGATGTCAGGCAATGTTATGTGGCCTGTAGTTTTAACTTAAACAAGGCTATATAGTTATGACTGCTAATTTATCTAAGTTTAGCTCAACAATAGCGGCAGGCGTTTACTCAGGGAGCACTTGTCTGCCTGTCTATTCACATGAGGAGTGCAATGATACCCTGCGGATCCAAACAGGTACACAGGCGGAGTGTCGCTTATTGTCTGAAAACAGCTTTATGCTTGTTACTTCCAGTATACTTGTCACTTACAATAAGAAACATAGTTGGAGGAGCTCAGTCCCGACACAGAGCAGAGGAGATGCTACAGCATGATAATAACTTACACCAACAAGTTAAGAAAGTACAGATAAAAGAACCGTTAACGTTGGAGCTTATCAATACTATGGTCTTCAATAATTTTTCCCTGGGGCCTGCTTAATATCGGGTTTCGGTACCCATCCTTATTATAGATTAATAAATCAATAGAAAAATACCTTTTTATTCATATTGTTGTTTGTTTTTTTTTAATTAATTTGAATGGGCAGTATACATTAGGGCTGCCATTAACAACAATATGAATAAAAAGGTTTGTTCCTGCCTCAATGCAGTCTTGCTCAAATCAATACATTTAATTAATTTCAATTTCTCTGCGAGTGCTGTATACGTTAACATTAGTCTATAAAATAAGGTGTATGCAGAAAATCTTTCATCTCCATGTGTAGTGTGGCAGGATAAGATGCACTTGCCTGAAAGCAAATGTAAATCTTGTGACCTAGACTGACACTACAGGTTTTATTCTCCGTCGCTCTCCTATTGTGTCCAGTAGTTCATAGAGAGCAGATCAATGGCAAAGGCTCATCCCCTCAGGTAGCGTGCTAGCCTCTCATCTCCAGCACTGTAATGATCTCCCCACTGGGACTGGACACAGCCAGCCAACACATTAACAGCCATTTTAAAAATACTGAGGCTTTTCAACGGTGTCCTTAGGGTTCAATGAGATGGGAAACAACAATGATACTGTCCAATAAAAGCAATACAAGTATGGATTATTATTGCCCAATAAAAGACAGCAGAGCGACAACTCCTTTTCCTGTGTGGCTAAGAGGCCCTGGCCCTTGTAATATTGAATTAATTGCTCAAAGTGCCAATTTTCTTACTAGCAGATTAGGGCTGAAACGATTCCTCGAGTAACTTGAATAACTCAATTAATAAAAAGCATCAAGGCAAATTATTTGCCTTGAGGCTTCATTTAATCCAGGATAACTATAGAGCTGAGTGCACTGTGTTTCGCACGGATGATTATTTCTGTTGCACAACACGCTTCCGCTGTTGATACGCTGAACGTGAGATCAGGCGCGGATTGCAAAATGGAGAAGAGAGAAGAAAACAGCGAGGGGCAAAAAGAAGAGACAGCCCTGAGAAAATACCGTGTCTCTATTGTGAAATGGAATTAGAACCACAATAGCACTTCATCAATGCTGCAGCACCTCAAAAAGAAAACATCCAGTCCACAGAACGGACCCGACACAACAAGGAAACGTTATCGTTAGCAATAGCAATTAACGTAAATCAATATGATTGCTAGTTGAGATTAAGGCTAGTAAAGAATGTACGTTAACTATGAGCATAATAGCTAGTTAAGAACATAAATCAATGTGGTGGCTACCTGGCTAGGTATTATGTGTCCCTAAATTAGCTAAATTATGCTCAATAAAATCACCCACAGAAAATAAAATGCTACAGTCAATTTGTTAAAGCCAGAGCTTCATTCATGTTATTATTATGTTAGTCACACACACACACACCTTAAAAGCCTGAGCCGCGCGCGCAATATTTCTTATCCGATTACTTGATTAATCACTGGAATAATCGGTAATACTCGATAACTAAAATAATGGATTGCTGCAGCCCTATAGCAGATATAAAACGATGATGATCTTGAATTCAGGGTGATTATTTACTACTCAATCGCCATAAAGGTTACTCCAGCTGCTTTATTTATGTCTCATCCTACTTATAAAACATGTTTTTTCAATTACAAAATAATTTCAGGCAATCAAGGAATGAAGCCCTTTTCCTTTGGGATATCATCTAAATATCAAGACTACCTATGCTAATCTGTGCTCACCAAGCTAGGAGTGGGGGCAGGGACCCAGCTGAGGTGGTGCCATGGTTGGGGGAGGGAGAAGGGTGCAGAGCGCATGTGGTTAGCTGAGCCATAATCTAACTGTACCCAAGTGAAAAATACTCTTCCTTGTCTTCTCTCTCACTTGCTCACTCTTCGTCTTTCCCTCTACCCCTCCCTGCCTCACACACTCCCCTGCTCCTCCTCAGTTGTTCTGTTGTAGGCTCGGCCAGCCCAGTGTGAGTGTGAGTGTGTGTGTGCGCGTGTGTGTGTGTGTGTGTGCCCCTACTGGTTGTGTCCCGAACGCCAAGGGTTAAGCCCCTGCCATTTTAACGCCACTGACAGATCAGACCATTAGGGTGTTACCTAACAAAATGGAAGCCTTTAACCCTGAATCTGCCAGGCTGCCTCTGTGTGTGTGTTCGTGTGTGTGTGTGAGTGAGCGAGTGAGAGCCAGAGCCCGAGCCACACAGAGTGTATGTGTGTGTGCGCATGTCTCCACCTGGATTCTCCCTCAGCAACGTGACAACGACAACAGCAGTAAGTCCAGGAAGTGCAAACCAGGCTTTTGTACACAAGCACACAAGAATGCATGACCATATAGCCACATTAAAGCATATATGGCTATGGTTGTTTTCAAAAACAGACACACACTGATAACGTACCCTTATAACAGAGAACTAACATACAAATGAAATGCACACATCATTCCCACAACTCTTTGGACTTTGCATGCATAGACATACATGTGCAATGCATAAAAGCCTTCAGTAGTATTTTGAGTAATTGACTCTCACCAACAGAACATAATTTATTGACCATCAAATGACATGAGGAATGTTTAGATTATGACGCTCTAAAGCCACTTAACATCTCAAGTCAACCTTCCCTAGTAGTTTTCTCCAGCGTCAAATCACTGGATACATTTTCAACCACAAATGTTTACTAGCTATAATAAAAAGGGTTAGCTAAATGTTTTCAAAAACCCTAGACAGGGATAATCTCCAATTTCAGCCAAATTGCTTCCAAATGGTTACTCCATAATCCTGTAAAACCAGAAGCCCATACCCGCATACAGACTGGAGGGCCAGGACACACGCAGACTGCTATCAGATTACATTTCTCAGAAATGGATGGTAGCAGGAAGTGACCAGAGTAGGAGGGGAAAAAAGAGTTTAAAGGGTGCAAAGAAATATACAATGTACCAAACAAGACAACCACGAGCTGAGCACACCATCAGTGCACATTGCTGAAGAACACAACCGAGTACAGTAGGTCAGTTGCCATATTTTTGAGTTTAGATGGCAATCACAACTTTCAGGAGATTCTCTTCAGTAGGCAGGGACAGACTGGGACTAAAAAAACGGCCCTAGACTTTTTGACCCAGACTTGACGATTTAGGGTACAGACCCCATCCTCGCCCCGTTGTCACAAACACAAATGTTGCTAGCAAATATGTTCAAATTTGGATTTAGATATAGGCCCTTTTTTTACACTATTTGTTACTATGCCCTGGGCTGGTGCTGAGTTAAAGTGGGGCTAGTCTGGCAGGCTTTCCAAACAGTGCAGGGATAAAGCCTTACTTCCTGGCTGCACAGGAAGTCCGTGTCTGTGTTCCTGTTCTCAAAGGCCCTTCGCTAAGAGAAACAAACAACAACTTCCGAGCTATCGACCTACACACTGAAAATTACAAGTTCTGAAGATTTGGATCACGTAATAAGGCAGGCCTGCTCAGTTCTTTCAGTGAATGGTTGTAAAGATCTACAAAGAATATGTTCCACCGAAACAGGTTTCCTTCTGCAGAGGCACCGTCGGGGCGTGATGCCGCACGGGACGATTGTGATTGGTTTAAGGAAATACAAACAGGCCAGGGAGTTTTTTTCACTCCCGATGCTCCCAATGATCAGTCCGTCCCTGTCAGGAGGGGTTAATCTAGGTTCGACCGCAGAGAATAAAAACATTCTATGTCGAAGAGACATCCAAAAGACATCAGACACGAAAAATAATTATCTAGAAACACAGATTCCAGATGTACAGACTGGTAGTAATTACACATTAACTAGGCCTAATTGCAAATTTAGTGATATGTAATCATTTACATGTCAATATTAATATCTTATGGCATTGACAGGCCACAAAATCCCCCTCATTCAATCATGCATGCATGCAGAAAAACTTGCCATGCAGCATGGTTAATTACTCTTTGGCAACTTAGTAACTTAATTGTAAAAGATCCAATAAATGACTAGTTAAGTCGGATGATGTGCCGTAACCTGCTAGGCTTGTTTAGACAATTGGCAAAGATGCAGCTTCCATGGCAAGCACCTTTTTTTTAACCTTCTTAACTTCATGTGCAACTTGCTTAGAGCAAAAGTAGTGAGCAAAATTGGCGACACAGTTTCTGCAATGTCGATTATTTGTGATAATGGACTATGATTATGGGGTTTTACCTCAAGTTCTGCAGCTACAGGCCAACGAGTACAGCAAGCAGTAAGCATCACCATCTTAGCCAGCAATTAAATGTTGAAAATGGTTACAAAATTTTAAAGTCTAGGTACACAAAACACACAAAGCCAGAGAGTGAAGTCTGTGTAACCTATTCAGTCAGTAGACATGTAAAATCTGCTCAGACCCTTGAAACATTTAAATCTTTGCTGAAGACCCACCTATTCACGCTGGGTTTCAACTCGAGTTGAGCTTGACATCTTGACCTTGTGCTGTGTAATTGTATTCGTTAGTTAGTTTATTTCATATTTGTTGTATATTTTGTATTTGTATTTTAGCCTGTACAGCACTTTGGTCAACTGTTGTTGTTTTAAATGTGCTATATAAATAAACTTTGACTTGACTTGACTAGACAAGTATCAGTTTTCATGATAATCAATGCCCACCGACTGGTAATCATTTCACAAATTAGCATGCCTTCCTTTTAAGCATCACAATTTGCATCAGCATTTAAGCATTAGGTTGCACCTGTTTAGTATGAAGTTAAAAAAAATAGAAATGTATGAACCGTGGCCTACAGCTATTGGAGGATACCCACAATCATTAAAGAAACAATAATGCTATAAAACAAGGATTAAAATAGAATCTTTGGCACAAGTTAAGTCTTTTTAATGACCAAATCCAACATCGCCATTGGGTGTGGCCGTCAGCTTAGTAGTGGTGACGGTGACGTGGACTGCGAAATGCGACCATTGGTGTAGTTAGCTTATAGCCTAACATTAGCTTTTTACTTCTGGCGATTGCATTTACGCTTCTAAAACCATAAAACTGGCGTTCATATGGAGAGATTATCTTGCTAAACAAAACATGTAAGTATCATAAACTTGTGTTCGCCACTGAGCTTATTTTTTTTCTGCTCTGTGCGTGGCTTTCACAACCAAGGTGTTCACAGCGGAGAGCTACGTGACACACGCCACTGTACCAATGAGGACTGGTGGGTTTAATCAGCCGTCCTGCACACAGAGTATGTCAGGCAGTGCAATCGCCATTTGGTCATTCGCTCCACAGAGTCGCGGACAGCGGCAGGCAGACACATGGACGCAGTGTTCCATTCTGGGAAAGTGGCTGCATGTGTCCACAAATCAATGCACGCAACATCATGGCTGCGTGACCGCTAAACGACCACAGCTCTCCGCAGACGCTGAACGTACATGTCCGAGCCTCCCGGACTGGTCAAGTGGGAAAGTTTCCTGCTTGTCGGTTAACGGTTAATGATCAGTTAAGGATGGTCGGCTATCGGTCAGAAAAAGAAAAAGAAAATTAGTATCATGGTTAATGGCTGAACTGTCCACAGTAAAGAAAAGAGAACAAGAAAACAGCACAGAAGAAGCCAGAGAGATTAAAAGACACAAAGAACTGGACGACAGAAATCGACAGACATGAAGTAAACAGAACGGAACATGATACGGGCAATGGTAGGGTTTAAATACTGGTGAATCGAAAAGAAAATGTCAACAGACTGACAGTTACCGGTACTTCAGGGTGATTCAAGACCCCTCCACTTCTTGTTGGGGTCCTGCATCACCCTTTCGGGGGTTCATTTCACAATAATGACCTTCTCACTACTATCCCTTACATAATGCTTCAAATGTATTATTGCGACACCAAAAGGCGCAGTGAAAAAACAAGCAATGTAAAGAGTTAGTCTGGAGCCCTGAGGTAAACAAAGAGCTATGTTGCAGGAGTGGTTTGAGAAGTTTATTTCAACATTTTAAAACATGTTCTGCCATCTTCACCATTGGAATCCATTGCAACTGACAGAATTCAAGGAAAAGCTGCTGCTCTCCATCAAGGAAGAAATAACAAACTTTTAACAGCGATCTTTCAGGTATCATGTATCACTTAAAGCCCCAAACCTTCACTCATTTTATCTACTTTACAAAACCAATAATTGAACGAGTGTGGTATTTCTTTTAAGCAATACGCATAAAACAATGATACTGTGGTGCCATCATACCCAGGAATTCTGGGGAGACTCATCTAAAATATGAGGACCGAAATTCAATTCTGGAGTCATTATGGTGATGTTAAAAATACCATTTGTAACCCAAGTCATTTTCCTCCAAAGGCTAGGCCTACATGATATTAGCCTGATAATGGACCCATCCAACAGATTTGGGGCAGTGGGAATGACAGCGAGCTTCAGGAATGATAATCAGGTCATTTTTTTCTTATGTCGAGTGACGTGGCAGAAGACAATCAATGCAGTGTGTGGAACACCTCACAGCACCCTGGCACAAGGACCATTTCAGGACTATTTTTACCATTGTTCATCTCACATGACTATAAAATTCACCTGATTCTCCATCCTGCCCCCCCCCCCCCATCAGTAGCTGTGATTTTATACACATGTTCTGTGTCTACTATACTGTACACTTTCTACTCCAAGAAATGAATTACTTTGCACCATAAATTGGTGAAGTGACCAGCAGGCTCAAACTTCCAAAATCAGTCGGTAGTTAACCCTTGCATTGATTACTTTTAGGCCAGGCATGACAGTGCACTGATACATGTACACAAACTCTACACAAAACAGCCATGTGGGAGGGAGGAAGGCAGGGCAGTTTGTCCCCTCTTGGACACATGCCTTGATGCTGCATGTATCCAAGTTGCCGTTCTGCTTGTTTGCTGCACTGAGAGTTCGAGAGTTGCCAGGTCAGCACTGGCCACACAGTGGAAGCAATTGTTACAGGCAGACTGAAAAAACAACTTTAGAAATGTGTATTCCATAACCTGCAAATGTGAAATTAGTTGGGCTGTCCTTGACTAAATAAATCCTTAGTCGACTAACACTCATGACTTTGTCGACTGACCGATTAGTTGATTTAATCGATAGATCTGTAAAACTAAAAAAAAGTTTCTCCACAAAGAATCATGCAAAAGCACCACTTTAAATCTTGTGTTTACCAGAGATGTGTTCAGAAGTTTCTTGGAAATAAGTCACTCAGCATGAAAAAAGCATAAAAAACGAGTAATCGACTAAAGAAATCTTAGTCGACTAAGACCAAAACGACCGATTAGTCCGATTAGAGGGGACAGCCTCCGAAATTAGTCTTGTTTGCATCAGATCAGAAGCCATTTCAGGCAATACTGGTCGTGTGGGTTGTCACTTTTGAGCAAGAATGAAAGTGGAACCAAAAAACGAATATAGTTGGAGAAGTGGCCGGTCGGACAGAGACAAATAGGTAGCTCTTTAGCCGGCATCCAGCACTTGTAAATGTATATAATTGTATGTGTTGAATGAATATGATCTTTTTAGGAAATGCTGCTGCACCATACAGTTATACACTGGAGGGAATACACAGCAGAAGTGGACACTCCTTCAATACTACATAGATTTCATGCATTTAAGTGTTTTAAATATGTCAAGTAGGGATGAGAATACATTTTAACCAGCTACTTGTGCTTAGGGGAGACAGCCCACAATACAAAATACCTGTGACCGCTGTACTGGTGTTATTTGTGCCTGTTGAGTTTTGTTTTTATCTGATGATTTTTCTGCTTTAATAACCCCTGTGAATGACAACTGAATTTTTTTTAAGTTTATTTTGCGCACTCTCTCTCTCACCCTTAATTTTTTATCTACCCTACTTGTGTAGTCTTTTGGGCTGTACCCGACTTAGAATTGTGTCATCCGAATCAGATTTCGCTGTTCAATACTACGATTCGACTATTTGTTCTGTGGTGTACGCCTGTCTTGTTACAGTTTGCGCACGGTGCACAGCTTGTTAGACAGCTTTACGACATGTAAAGAAAGGCAACAGATGCAGACCGCATTTCCTCTCTCAATTAAAATGTCTTACGTTAGTACTTAAACACATCACATGTTCATTTTTCTTCCATATAGACTATCAAGCAGCGTTTTATTCCTTTTAATCTGCCAGATTTTTTAATGGGGTTCAGCAGGACATTGAGAGTGGCAGCGAAGTTCATATAGTAAACAAACCACGTTGTAGAAGTTGTTGTGTGTTAAGTGCCATGGCCGTGTCTAGAACGTTACCCTAGATTTGCGAAAAACAGCGATTGTCAAGTCTGCTGCGGAAGAGCTAGTATTTCCTGATTTTGTTGCTTCACAATAAAAGCTTTTAGTAACAAAATGGGGCACTTTTATTGTGATGAATGTATAGGAAATTAAATGTGTTTTGTACCGCTCCGTTACCGCTCTACAGCCCCTTGTACCCACTGCACTTTGACAGAAAAAAAATAAATGACGGCTCGACTTGAATAATCTCAGTCGACTTGAGGGGTCTGCGACTGATGATTCGAATCTCCGACTTTCAGGGGACAGCCCTAGTAGTCTTCTCATACACTACATGTTTAATTTTCACAGAATTTCTCTACCTCCTCATGAATATAGTGCCTCTAAAGCAGGGGTCTCAAACTCAAAATGGCTTGGGGCCACTGCTATATTGTAATTTTCATAGGAGGACCACTTCACTGTCTCTGTCCGTTCTCTTCTTATCAAAAACTGACTGGGCAGTAGCGGACACCTTTGACCTTTGACATTATTTTGCGCAAAACTAAATACATCTTTTTTTAATGGATTGACTTTCATTCAATTGTATATGAATGGGGTAGTTCAAATTGTTCAGAAACGTCCAGAAAAAAAATTATTAAATAAAATAATTTATGTTGTATTATGTTTTTGACATCATGTAGCAGGGAGAGGGAGGGAGGGCCAAAAATGGTCCCCGGGCCGGCACTTTGAGACCACTGCAATAATAGTAATATAATACATAAAAATAGATTTGACCAAAATAAATGTGATCAAATATGTTTTAATGCACTGCCACAACCTACTAAAAACGCTGATTCAACATTTTGGTAAAACTATATTCAACATATTCCAGTCAGTCCACCGCTGTAAAAGAAAGGCCTGCGCTGGATTCATAACACAAGACAAAACGAGAGCATCTTCTTTGCGAAACGGAAAGCGGCTTATTAATCATTTCATCTTGATTATCTTGTGTTCATAAAGTTACTGTCAAGGTCAAAAGTGTCAAGTATGTGGAGGCTATGAAGTAGTCTAAACTCAAAATCGTGAAACTGAAATTTAAAAAGGATAGCATCATCATTCCATACATGATGTTCCTCCAACTGTCTAGGACAGGTTGGTAACATTGTACACACATGCTTGAGTCAATATGAAGTCCAACAGGATAAACAAGAAACAGTTCAGTCAGTCAAACATTGGAGGATTGCTCTCCTCCAGCTCCATGAATTGCCCAAGGCCTTTGGGTGGGACCCTGAGGCCAATAAGACTACTCCTATGATCTAGCATTTGATGCAACAAGCATGACAGAACAAACAGTTCCCAAAGGACAAGAAAACATTCAGATCTTTAAAATACTATGCAGTTCTGCCAAGTTTAAACACTACAATGTTAGATGAGACTTTTGGGTACAAAATTGTAAACGCGCATGCCTCTTCATACCAGCCTAATCTCCTTAAACCTTTTATTCCATCCTGTGCTCTCTACTCTCAGGATACAGGGCTCCCGTCAGGGCTGTCGCGGTAACCGCAATATTGCAATACAGCGGTATTGACAAGCCAACCGCAGGGGATGGCAAGCAACCGCAATATCATGGGTTTTTGTAAATTAGAATCCTCACAGCAAGCAAGACGTGAACGAGACGTGAGCGAGACGTGAGCGCTCTCTCAATCCACACAGACTCCGTGAGAGAAAAAAAAAAGAGCAAAGTCTCGGCCGGACTGGAGAGCAGAGTGGCAGCCCAACTAACCCGATCTCCACAGCTCTGTCTGTGCGGACTGGCAGCAAAAATGTACTGACCAAAAATAGTTTTCATGTCAGCTCCATGTGAAGAAATCGACCGCGTGTATCATTCATTGATTATATTTCCCCGGGAATCGCCGCCCACCGTAGTGAGTGAGAATCTACCTGCCTGCAGTGACACCGGAGTGACACTGAGACAGACTGCCGATCAATCACTGTTCAAAACACATACAGCGGGATATCTGTGTGAGTCACAGGCAAAACAAGACAGTGAGCTTTCGTTTTGACACTGTGTCGGATTGTGTCTTCAGTTTTTGGACCCGGCACAGGGCCGCTCACAGTGCGTAATGAGGGAAAAGCTCCGGACGTAACTACAGCTGGAGAGAGGAGAGGTGACTAGAGTAACGAAAATGTTTATGCTTCTCACACGTCGGTAGGCCTACTGTAGTCTGTATGAAATGATTGTTATGTTATCACAACAAGGCAAGGCAACTTTATAGCATATTTCAGACGCAAAGGCAATTCAAAGTGCTTTACATAAGCATAAACATACAAAACAAATGAAACAGAAAATAAGAAAAAAGGAGATATGTACAATAAAACTCACAACAATAAAACATATGCATGTAACACTAAAATCAGGATGAATTAAGTCATTTGCAAACAAAAAAATTGTTGTGTTAATACCGCAGTTGAGCCAACCTACATCACTGCGGTAGAAATTTCTTCACCGCAACAGCCCTAGCTCCCGTCAGTTCCCAGTAGGACTGCACAATATCTTTTTTTTTTAACTGTCATCGCAATATCAACTTCTGCAATAAACACATCGCGAAAGACTGCGACATATTGCAAAAGACACTCTGGGATTTTTAGTTAGTTGAAAGAGAGTATCAGTAGAAAGCTGCTCTTTAAAATGTAACTATCATTCTTTTAAATGGCATATTTTCCTCATATCGTGCAGCCCTAGTTCCCAGAGTCAAAAAAATACAACAGGCTGTGGGCCTTAAAACATCAGAACGCCTGACTCTGTTGAGGTCTTCAAATCTAAACTTAAAACTCAGATTTTTGACTTAACTTTCAGTTAGTTCCCTGTTCTTTGATTATGTCAGGCTTTGAAGCCGTTAACAATATCCTTCCATCAGGACGGTCAGTCTCAATTAATCAATTAAGCCTAGAATTTATAGTTCATGTTTGTTCTGCTGATGAGAATACTGTAAACTTTCTCTAACCACAAGGCATCCACGCTGTATGCCTATCTCTATATATTTTCTGCCCCATGTCCTCTCTTTTCACTCAGGTTTCTCTGTGCTGGACCATCGGCTGTCCTGCGACCTCTCTCTCTCCCCTGGCTGTCGTCACCTCTTTCCAGAGGTTTTGGATCTGATCTTCATCCTCCACCTCCAGGGGATTCAGCCTCTCCTTTTCTCTCTCTCTCTATATATGTGCTTGTGTCCTTTCTCGAGTGGTGTGCTTGAGCTTTGCCTCTTGTATGTTTGTGTAATCTGTCCTCTTTCCAGGTCTCTATGGTGGAGAGGTCGTGTGGCTCAGGTCTTGTCTGTGTGGCAGCACCTGGAAGTTGCTTAATTCATATTCTTCATATAAGATTACAGTTTATAATTTTGTCATCCTGAGTGTCAATGCTGTAATTTTACTGTGTTTGCATATTCTGTACATGACATCTATTGCATGTCCTTTCTGGAAGATTTGACTCGACTACATGATCTGATTCTGAATTAAGTCAATTAAAGCATCCAATCACTTTCAAACCTTCAGTCATTAAAATGGCATATAGCCTAGCATAAATAACAAAAAATGAAAGCAAAGCTACAAAGTGAACTACCCCCCTATGGAACAAGGGGTCAATTTTCACTTGCAGCAGCATCTTTCACTTTTGCATCTTATTTGATTCAGTGATTACTATTGTCTGAATGAAGCAAATAATCCTACAGTCAGTCTTCCTGATGACATCACTACGGCAAGTGGGGCTGCACGATATGAGGAAAATATCTAATTGCAATTAATTTGACTGATATTGCAATATATGATTCACGATATTGGAGGGAATGATCTGGACCAAAGAACGTTGTTTTCTTAAGTCTGTAGACTACAACTTATAGGCCTGGACATCTCTGCAGCACCACAGTACTTAATACAGAATGGTATTTTAACAAATATTGCCCCCCCTCAATTTGGATATTGCACTAGTCTATATTCCAATTTCAATTCAATTGTGATTAATTGTGCAGCCCTAATGGAAAGTACTACAACAAGTACAACAAGGGTCCCTCATCTCTCATCCACCGACACCGTAGATCTGGTCGATTTTGGAGAGACTTCATGGTTTCCCCAGAATTTCCTGTTAACATTTTCACAATGACTGGGCTCACATTCGACCATACTCTAACTGCTGTTAAAACTGTGTCCTACAGTGAGCTACACAGATACTATTATGATAACACCACAGCCAGATGTGGATGGATGGAAACAATAAGAGCTATGACATACTACCCTGCAAAGAGTTATCACCAGTATTAGGTCTAAATAGTGTGGTTAATCATTAGAATAGGTCAGAAACAAAGAATAATGTGGGGGATGTTAGATTTTCATGGGAAAAAAATGCACAATTCACATTTGGGGCCTGGTTGTGTAAAACAACTATTAAAAACAACAATTTAAAAAGAGACAGCAAAAAACAATGGTGCGAGTAAATCTAGTTTTTTAGTTTATATATTTAAAGTAACATAACTATGGATGTAATTGGATGTAAAAAATAACATTCTTCACATTCATGCCATTACCCATTGCTCAAGATTATGATTGAACTGCACAAGTTGCAACTCCACAAAACTGAAAGAAAAAAAAACTTACAGCAAGATTAAATTCCAGAAGGAATATATAACCATAATAAACTTAACAATGGCAACAATGAGCAAGGTACCTTTGAGCCTGTGTCACAAGCAAAAAACAAAACCTAGCAGGAGGTGGAAAATACAGATGTATTATCAAAACCTTTCAGTCCTGATGCAGCAGAATAAGAGTGGATCTCGAGTCATGCCTGTCGGGTCAGATAATTCTCGGGACGGTTTTTCATAAGAGGCACCCCTCCGCGGGCTAATCCAAGGCCCATCATAAAATGTAAAGCGACATGTGTCCCCCATCACTAGCCAAGGGTGCCAACTGTCTGCATGCTCTAAAAGGAGGGCACTTGCTCAGCAGAGGTATATATACACACACACACACACACACACACACACACACTCCTGTTCATCTTAAACACACCCCAAAGACAGGTGAATATAAAATGGACTTGAAGTGACCAAACAACATGCCCCATGGTTCATATAGCTAGCTTGTTGTTGATGCTGTGACTGCCTCATCAAACGCTGAGCCCCAGCAGTCATTACAAGACTTAATAATTCAGACACAATCTCATAATTAACATAAAATTGTTAATATCACAAGAATGCCTTCAAATGCTTGACTTCAACGGGAAATTATAGTGGTGTAATGTAGTGGTTATAGAGCATGCCCTTAGAGTTGATCGTAAGACATCTCATTACATACATAAAGTGGTGAATCTGATCTCCGTTATAAAAACATTGATATTATGGTGCAAACACACAGTAGGCGTTTAGTAGTCTATAGTCTTGCGTGGGTGATAGCTACTACCCCGTCGTGGACAGACAGACACACTCCCTGACGGAGGCACCATCGTCCACCATTACGCCTCCATAAAAAGGCTTTTCACGGTTGAGCTAATCTGACAAAGTTCTGAGATCAATGGCTCATGAAGCCATAATCATACCCATCCACGGCTAAGAACAGTCGGCTTAGCAATATCCGGTGACAATACTGGTTGTTATGATGTTCATAAACTTTACTGACCTAACTTTACCCAAAAGAATAGCTACCTATTTTCCAACTAACCCATCAACAACAACAAGCTATCTCATGCTAACGTTAACTTGGCTTGCCAACAACAACCTGTCCATCTGTCCGGCTACAAAACCAGTGGCTAACTAACGCGAGCTAACAGCCTATTGTGGTTATGAGCGGTTACAGAGATTATAGGAAAGTCACTGGAACATATACTCCTTTAAATGTGATTATACACATTATGATATTTAGCTTTCATGTCTGTACGCGTCCAAATAGCGATACACGACAGACAATGAAATCGACCCCATCTCCGTGAGCTGCTAGTGTTAAAATGCTAACTAGCGAGCTAAGTTAGCCTGCTAACTGCTAACTCCCTGGACACTCGCCTGCCCAGACAGACAGTTGCTAAATTTATTCACAAATAATCAAGCGTTAATTACACACAGAGAATGACTGTTTTAGCGCAGAGTTTTGTACATTCATTATGGGTAAATACAAATAATAACTTACATAATATCTTACTACTGGTCCATCCCAATACAAGTTTACTGGGCAAGTTTGTTTAAAATATTCCTCGACTTTTTGAGGCGGTTGGTGCTCGGTAGGTGTATGTGTGTAGCTGAGCGACACACAAACTGATACCTTGCACGTTAGCTAACGTCAAGCTATGCTAGCTAGCTTAACTTAGCTGTGCTAACACCGAAAGAGAAACTTCCTTTCGTCGTCATAATTTAATTGAAAATTAAAAAATATTGGGTTAGTTGATGTGATAATGAAATACATGAACTTACGAAGTCTAGGAGGAGCTTGACCGAGTTCCCCGCGATTTTCAGATGTTTGATGTTAGTATTTCGCTGGCTTCAATGTAAAAATCCCGGGGATCCCCTCTCTTCTGTCCGCTGCCACTCCGGTTGCCAGATAATGTAATGAGCCACCACAGGCGGCGTCATGCTGCGTTCATACACACCTCGGAAATGTTAAGTTTCCAACCGCTGAGATAGAAACACAGTACACACTATGGATGTGAAAGTAAAAACTGGGACAGGACTGTTGAATGGGAACCTAAACTCATGTATGAGTCAAATTTAAAGAGTATAGAAATACACAAATACCACAGTTTAATGGTAGGCTATGATAACCTATTATTGTTGTCATTGAATTTTATTGGATTTTATCATAAGTGTAGATATTTGGGGGGGATCCCTGCTACATTCATGCCCCCCCCCCCCCCCCCCCCCCCCCCCCCCACCCAACATGAATGTAGCAGAGGAGTTTTATTTTGACAGAATTACAGACATTTCCACCAAATTAGAAAAATCACCAGAATGCAGGAAATTAAGTGTTTGGTGATCAAAATGTATTGGAGGACAACCAAAACTTACAGAAGTGCGTTGCATTCACAAAATAATAAAAATGATATGTGTACTTTGTAGATTTAGATTATCAATACACATTTTAAATCAACTAATACATTATGATATATTATTATAGGGTAAGCAACCCAGGAACTTCCATTTCTGAGGTGCATTGTTGTCCTCAGTGTGTACCTGGTCAGTCTGAAATATACCCAGAGACACGAGAGCATCATGTGACATGACTGGACTACATAACTCGGTAACCATGCCGGGTCACTTGTATGGCCACAGCTTGTGATCTGGTGCTGGTGTGGGGGATTCCTGTGGTTATCCTCACTGAGAGCCCTCTATGTTTCCTGGCTAATTGCAGACCTGATAATAATCACCTCTGTATCTCAGTGTACCACCTGCAGACAGACAGCCTTGTAGAGGTTCAAGCCAGGGAGATAATGGTGCAGAAGATCAGGGAGTCCTGAGCAGCAATATGGAGGAAGTGTTCTCAGGTTTATTCCTATCCCAGCTGCTCTATGAGGCTTGCTACACGAGGCAAAGGAGAAACGAGAGCAGCTGCCTTCTTCTCATTTCTCACCTCTCTAGACCAATTCATTACACAGGTGCAGGAATAGGGGGGTGGGCACGAAAGTCTTTGTCCACTGGGATAGCTCAACACTAGCTCATAGTAAGCAGAAAGTCAGGTCCTGCTTTGTGTCTGCGCAGTGTTAACCCCACAGGATACATAAAAGACGAGTGTAGACTTATTTTACTGTTCCACCCAGGCCGCAAATCGCTTGTTAAATCCACTTCTGAGTGGTAACATTTCAAATGACAACATCTCTACTGCTTTTCCACTTCTTTATATTGTGGAATTAATAGCTCTTTGATACAGAGAGATTTAAGTTCATCAAGCATCGGAAACTCAATAAAGACAATTAGAGAACTACAGTGTTGTGAACTAACTTCAACTTAAATGTGCTGTAAGTGATTTAAACTTTGTTAAAATAAGTGTTAAACAGCTCTACATTCCGACAGCCATCACTGATACAGGGTGTTTGGTCAGTAATGTGGGTCTCCCAGTCCCTCTGCTCTGCAGTAAACAGAAAAGACATTTCTGGAATCCTCTCTCCTGATTGGATGGGACACCAGAAAATGTCTTTTCTGTACACTGCAGAGCAGAGGACCCATGTTACTGACAAAACACTCTATATCAGTGATGGCTGTCTATTTATTACCTATTTAACACTTATTTAAAAAACATATTCCTTTAACTTTAAACTGTTTTTACATTTTTTTGAAGATCAATTGAGCAATGTGGTTAACCACTGAAAACCATACAGGATAACTATGCAACTGTTGTGGTGGTACATTCTAACCACATACATGTTTACATAGTTGTGGATTTTAAATATATTTCCTTCTAACAAAGTTCTGTTTGTCATAAAGTGAAATATATTACAGTATTTAGCCCTAAAATTAACATCTGTGCATATTTTGTCTGGAAGGAAAGGCTTAACAGTACAATTAAATGCATGTAAACACAATTCAAAACTCTAGCACCACCTACAGGCTGCTTCTAAAACATGCTCACCACTAACGGACATCTACAGTGCTTCATACATTCACTCAGTTTCAACAGTATTGTTTTGGTCATCAGTGGTGTGAGTGGCCCAGTTTGGCTCCACTAAACATGATTATTAAGCAATCAGCTCCCACGCACTGAATGGCTCACAAAACCCTCTCAATCTAAGGGCATAATGTCAAAAAACAAATATTTAAATCAGTAAATTACAAATTTTCAATCGTAGTTTTATTGGAAAATTATTGAAAACAATGTAAGCATTAAAAACATAGGCATTGGATAGAATATGGCTAGTACTCAAGCTTAAACTGTGTCCTTACAGAGTGCCTTAAATACCTAGCATTGAGATTTCTACATAGGATAGCTAAAAATACATATCACACTTTACTAAATTGACTTTATAAAATGTCACTGTACAATAAAGGTTCAACGAGTGGCAAATCTATACAAACATACTGTAAAGAAACCATTTAGTAGAACTATCAAGACAAATTAAAATATAACAAAATAAAATAAATTCGCTTTTTGAATATCTGAAGATTACTTGTAAGCTACCACCAAATGATATAAAACTCAGAAGTATTTAAACATTGCTCATTAATAGACCCAACAGAGGCATATTCTGGTCCACAGAGGAACTGCACACAGTGAACGGTGCACTGTCCCAATACAATGTACACTGCCAATTTGTATCGTGGTACTTTTCAACTAATTATTGTGTGAAAATATATTACAAGATGTCTCTATTCTTTCTAATGTGGATTTTGTGCAAAAAAAATGATCAACCAAAAAAAATGTATCGTTAGCAACCCAGGTCAGAAACTATTGTACAGGGAGTCCACATCAGTAACTTCCATGCATGAAAAAAAAAGAAAAAAAAAAAAAACAGGATCCATACAAAAAGGCAAGATGTAAAATATTTACCAACAGATAGAAAAATATCAACATGAATAAATTAATTTCATCTACATTTCTTTAC
>JAOVVB010247046.1:0-20944 GCA_028570985.1 Heterobranchus longifilis | reverse complement strand
CACACGCACACGCACACACACACACACACACACACACACACACACACACACACACACACACTCACACACACTTTTCTTCTGCCTTGTCTGCTGACAGCACAAAGGGAAAGCAGTGAAGTATAAATAGTCCTTTGATGTTATTCTGGACACAAAAGGCTGCTCTAAACAGAGGGCAGAGTGTGTAAGTTATTCTAATATATTCCTCTCTGCAGCACCAGATCTGCGTGTGTTTGTGTGTGTGTGTAAGCATTACTCTATCACATTCCTTTATTACAGTAGCTTCAGAAGTTCTTACATAAACAATTTCCAACTGCAAAACAGAGAGAAAGCGAGACAGCTCGAGCTTTTAGTGACAGATTCATTTACATTTTACATCGAAAGCATTTTGCTGATGCGACTGTTCACAGCCACTCACATTAAGTGCACTGAAGTTGATTAAATGAATATTGGTGTCACAATAATCCTCTCTAACCAAATCTTATCAGGGCTGCAGAGCATGCAGGCCATCGCATTTCATGGCTGGATAATTTTTGAATTTTTGAAAAACATCTGGTTCAGTGTTTTTGTTTTGCTTAGTTTTCTTCTTTCCTATTAATAATCCAATCTTTTTTACACTTGTCGCTTTTTAGCAGAGTCATCTGATGCAAATACACACTGAGGGTGTTTAATATCTGTATTGGCTTTGCAACTATGCTAATGACTTCTGTATTGTTGGTGCTGCGTCCACACACACACACACACACACACACATACAAACAAATGTTACAAGTTGCGGTTGTTATAGGGTGGACCGATGAACTGATGGACCAACAGAATGAAATACAAAGTGTGTGTGTGTGTGTGTGTGTGTGTGTGTGTGTGTGTGTGTGTGTGTGTCCTGCAAGGCTGTGTGAGTTATGAAAGGGGCGTGTCTAAAGTATGGGGGCGGAGCTAACCCACACCAATGAAAGATGTGTGCAATGATGACACAAGAGTCTATGACAAACGGATTATGAGATTTGAAAGGGGGCAGGGCCTAGGTGTAGGGGGCGGGGCAAACACCACTAATGAAAAAGGAACTCTGCTAGTTCCAGTGATGCCTCCCACAAAAGTCTATGACCAACAGTTCATGAGTTATGAAAGAAAGGGGGCAAGGCTAAAGTGTAAGGGATGGGGCAAAACATTGACAACAAACGGTTCATGAGTTTGGCCGTGGTACATGAATCTGTTTCAAAGTTATGCACCTTTTTGCTATAGGCCACACCCCCTTTTTTGCTAATTCACATGAACAGTTAATCAGATGTCTTTTGGCTCATGACCAACCTTTCCACACCTTCTTGTACAAGCCTTTTTTGTGATAGGCCACTCCCATTACCATGCCTCCTTTTATCCAATTGGCATGAACACAAACACATACCAACTTTTTTACACCAAAGGGTGTTGAAATTTGTGTAGCCCAAGTGACAGGCACTCGTCGCAGCTAAAAATTTGATAAAGTCATAAAGGGGGGGAAAAAGGTGAGAAGAGAGAGATGGCAAGGGGAAAAGAGATAAAATAACTGCAAAGAAAGTGTGTGACCGAAGAAGAGAGAGAGGACACAGATTGATGGAGAGAGTGATGAGAGAGACAGAAAAACAGAGACAGTGCACGCATGTGATGGCCAGAGAGAGGTCAAAGAGAGGACGAGGCAGGGAGCATGGTACGAGAGGAAGGACTGTATCTGTGTCGGGGAGAGAGAGAGAGAGAGAGAGAGAGAGAGAGAGAGAGAGGAGGGCAGGTCCTTGATAGATGACAGCGACTCTGTGTCTTGGCAGATGCTACTTGATCAGATAGACACCATGTGGGTGGAGAGCATATGGCTTTTCACGGACAGAGAGAAGATCTGTTCTGGGAAGAGTGGAGGAAGGTGAAGAACAGACAGACGGACGGACGGACGGACAGATAGACAGACAGACGGATGGACAGACAGACAGACAGTCGAGATTGCGGGAGCATGCCACAAGTCGAGCAAAACTCTTTTTTGGTGGTTGTTTGGTGTAAGGCCAGCATAAGGGTAAAAAAGAATAAATAATTTTGACAAAATATACATATAATGGGAATACTGTTGTCTTACGCAGTACCTGTTTGGCAATAGTATGGAAACGTACCAAATGTGTGCTCTTACTGCTTGTGTAATCCCAGCGTCAGACAGCACAATCCTGATCGAATGTATCTGTGTTGGAGCAGCAGCAATAGTCCAGATTAATACTTTTGACAGCGTAGCAAGACATGTTCCACCTAAATATCATCCAATCAGGGTCCGGAACTATTTGTGCTCAACCATTTATGAGGTAGAGGTATTTCAAAGTGCAGATAAGCACTCTTAAGAAACATTAAGCGAATGTCCTGAACTGTAATGGATTTCGTGTTTGTGGTTCATAATAATGTAATGGAGAAGAATTGCAAGAAGTTTTGTTACTGCACTCACATGTCTTAAAATAAATGTGTTTTTCCCCCCAGTCCTAGATACTTCAAGCTAAAACATCTTTAAAAGCCTCGAAAGTGCGGATGAAACTTGTAGAGGCTTGTGTTCCAGTATTCCATCTGACTGCTCACCAGACTATTGCGTGAGCGTCTGACTGCTGAAAAGAACAAAATTTGAATTTTAGCAAGGAGTCGGAGCAACAGTGCAGACAGTAGCGGCTCCCCAAAGCTTATTTTTTGAATGCACTTGATTTAAAAATAAGTACAAAGACCTGTTGATAACTAAAGATCTCATTTATCTCCATTCTCTTTTGCCTCCAATTCCAAGCAAGTCATAATGTCATATTAAAAAATCTATTGGTGTATTTGCGAATCTAACAGGAGACACATTCTCCTCAATTGTCCGAAAGGTTTAATGATGTTTTAGTGAGTCTGCACCCTTAAGACATCTAGCTGAACACCACCATGATATTTGTCTTTCCCCACTAGCAGCCTTAGTTATCCAGTCCTGAATGACACAGATTGGATTAGCCACGCGCCAAATGTCACGGAGGAAGCCGGAAAGGGGGGGGGGGGGCTGAGGGAAGGGAACACAGAGTGAGGGATGAGAAAAGATAAGGTCTTTGTTGCCGTCTACCTTTCTTTCATTAACACTAAAGAAACAATCTCTTTGCCCGATCTGGCAACATGCAGGGGACTGGAAGCCCGGTGGCTGGTGATGCCCAAAGACATTTATTTTAAACAGCAGCCCCGGAAAAACCAAACAATTAAAGACATATATTAGCATTCAACTTTCATAGGTTGACACAGGTATATTTAAACTAAATTCACCTAAAAAGTTACATTATTTGCCACAATCTCATTAGATCTCACAATTTTGAGATTTTAATGCAAACATGAAAAATGATAATAATGTACTGTATTTGTCCCCATGGGCAAATTCATTTTTTTCATTCTGTTGTTATTTTTCTTTATTTATACACACACAAACACATGATAGATACGATTTCACAGCAGATTTAACAGGAACTTCAGTAGTAATTCTAAATGTAAATCTCTCATATAATGTAGTATTGGGGTAAAAAAATGTATGTCTACCCTTAAAATTCATTAGTTTGAGGCGTTTTCAAACCTGAATTAGCCATTCAGTAAAGAATTTCAGTCACTCTCTGTTCTTTTGCTTTTCAGGTGAAATGGAGGAACTGGAAGCTCAGTGGCTGACAGGAATTTGCCACAACGAGAAGAACGAGGTGATGTCCAGTCAGCTAGATGTGGACAACATGGCTGGGGTCTTCTACATGCTGGCCACGGCCATGGGGCTCTCCCTCATCACCTTTGTCTCTGAGCATCTCTTCTACTGGAGGCTTAGATACTGCTTCACTGGGGTCTGCACCGGCAAGCCAGGTCTTCTTTTCTCCATCAGTCGGGTAAGCACGGGTTTGTTTTTTAGGGGGCGAATGTTTGCATGTGCAGGCGTGTTCGACAATTAGCCTTTTTGAGGTTTGGGAGAACAAAAACCTGCTACAGCTTTACACAGAATTCAATTTTTAAACAAAACAAGACATCCTTTGGAACAGCAGTCTTAAATTTGTCCCAACAGTCAACTCACAGAAACATTGCGTGTGTGCACATGTGAGTATGTGGCTGTGTGAATATCTGGGCCTGAGGTGGTCTGACTGGGTTAACAGCGGTCGTGTACAAGGCTGCAACGAAGCACTGCAGCTATACTGGGGGATAATTCTGCATTATTGGGGTCAGACAGGCCTATTTTAATTCTATTTTCTATCAGTTGAATAAGAAAGCAGAGCAAGCATGAACACACACACACACACACACACACACACACAGAAAGAGAGCTGCTGCTAAACTAAGAAACAGTGAAACAAGGGAGGAGGAGGGATGGCTGCACAAAGGAGGATGGGGATGGAGATGGGAGGGGGGATCACGAGGCAGCCCTGAATATCTACAAAAATAGATCCTAATTGCAGCATGTTTTTGGGTGAAATCACGGCAACCCACGCTAAATCAATCTATTCTCTCTCATTCTGCTGAAAGGTCAGCATTCTCCCTTGTTGTGTGTGAGAACCGAAGACATGGACGTGCATCCCTAAAAGCACTGCAGTGTCTCTGCACTATTTTCGAGGCAGAGTGTGACTCTTCTTTGTCTGTTTTCAAAGTTAACAGAGGGGGGTAGTGAGGAGACAAAAACTTTTAGAGAAGATAAAGTGAGGTTCTTGGAAAAGACGTTATTTCACAGCCATTCTCACAAGAGATTTAGGGCAAAATACGTCCTTAATGGCCTGTCTCGTTTTGATAAGCTCCACAAAATGTGTGCTGAACCAAGAACTACTTTGAATTTGTTAACGTGATAAATGCTTTTTAAGGATGCATTTGTGAGCTGGGAAATGGTCTCAGTTAGGGGAAAAAAATGCCTTTGTTCTTTGAACCGTAAAATGGAAGCTCTATGACATTACTGTTCGGCATTATATTGGCAGCTCTGAAGACTGGCTTTATTAACCTCCAGTTGTACTGATGGTAATTTATCCTGTTTACTGTTGTTTCCTCTCAAAAATGTTATCCCTGAAGTGCCTCTAAGGGAGCCTTGGGGTATAGAGTTATGACACCGGTTTGTCATATTTTCAAGTCATTATTCATTATTGTGGATTCAGGTTATTTTGTTTCGATGAATTCTGTAAGAACTGTAAGACACTGGTACATTTTTGCAAACAGTTGTGCTGTTAAATTGATGTAGCTGCAGAAAGACTTGTCTCATTGCATTGCATCACATTTTGTCTGTGTCCCCTTTAGAAAATATACACTGGTGCGGCTGGAGACTGCATCCAGCCTGGTTGGATTATTATTAAACCACAGAAGCAACATTCTGTGTGTGTTTTGTTGTCTTGGCGTGATTCATTCTAAATCATTTCTACTTAAGAACATCCTAAATCATTATGCTGGTTTTTACTGCATCATAGCATATATCAATCATACATGGTTGTTTAGAAGATTTATATCCAAAACAAATTTCCGTCTTTACTGAAGGGCACAGTTTGATTTTGAACGTATGTTTCAGAGAAAATGAAAGAGAGCCTAATTTAATACTGCTTCAAGTTTGTGTTAATGGTGATATAGGACAGTGTTGGTTCAATGTATTGTGATTTGCTGACTCACTACCAATCTAATAAATTCAATAAAACATACAGACCACAAATATGTTTGGCCAGATTAGATAAGTAATAATTATTCTGTTTGTCTCTCTCCATTTCTCGCTCAATCCCTCTTTGTTTGATTCGCCCTCTCCCCCAATTGATCCCCTTTCTTCTATCACCTCCCCTCTCATTTTTTGTCCTGTTATCCTTCCTCATTTTTATTTGATTTTCTCTCCTTCCCTGTGTCCATTCCACTTGTTCATCCACATGTATCCATGCAGGGAATCTGGAGTTGCATCCATGGAGTCCACATTGACATGAAGAAAAAGTCAGATCTGGACTTTAGCCCCCAGGACAAAATGCTTAAGCTGATTAAATCAGCCAAACAGATGACCAACATGTCTAACCTGGGTGGCTCCCACATGAACTCACCCAAACGTGAATTCATGCACTCAGCTGGTCCCATGATCATGGACATGATGGCGGAGAAGGGCAACTTCATTTATGCTGACAACCGGAGCTATGCTCCCAAAGATATGATCTATGGGGACACCGGTGACCTGCAGTCTTATCTTGCTAACCGCCACAAAGACCACCTTAACAACTACATCTTCCAGGGAGGCCAGCATCCTCTGACCCTGAATGATGCCAATCCCAACACGGTAGAGGTGGCAGTGAGTGCGGACTCAGTCCAGTCCAATGCCAAGCCGCCCCGGACCCTGTGGAAGAAGTCAGTGGACACGCTTCGTTCGGTGCCTCCTGGGCCCCCTCCGATGCCTGACATGTTGATGCCAGACCCACGAATGTCGATGAAGACCCAGCGCTACCTCCCAGAGGACGCAGCCCACTCCGACATCTCCGACTGTTCCAGCAGGGCAGCCTCCTACAAGGACCCAGAAAACAACAAGCACCTGAAGCCCAAGGACAACTTAAAAAAAAGATCTGTGACGTCAAAATACCCAAGGGACTGCAGTGAGGTGGAGCTGTCCTACTTAAAGACTAAGCAGGTCACCGGCGTACCCAACCAAACCGGGAGAGGAGGAGGAGGAGAGAAAATTTACACCATCGACTCAGACCGAGAGATGAGCCTGCACTCAGACCCCGTTCACTACCGCGAGAGTCGCGGCCTCGCTGCAGACGATTTGGATTATCCCGAGATCTACTCCGACCACAGTGACAACTATAGGAAGTGTGAGCAGCCCATCATTCATCTGAACTCTTCGCCTTTGCATCACGCCGATTCAGATCTTCTACCAGACCCAGCTTACTCTAAACACTACAGTCTGAAAGACAAAAACATTGCCCTGTCCCCACATGAAACCATTGATCGCTACAAACAGACACACTGCCGTTCCTGCTTGTCCAAAGTGACCGCTAGCTACCCACCAGGAGGGCCGTACACTCCTGCTGTACCTGCTGCAGCTTCTGCCACACGCTCACCCTATAATCGGTGTGAAGCATGCCTCCACCAAGCCAACCTGTATGACATTAGTGAGGACCAGCTCCTTGCAGACCCATTGGTGAGTCCCACCTTGCACCACCAACAGCAGCAGCAACCAGACGAAATGTTTGGTTTGTATTGGCCACAGACGGATGGGCCGCATGTTCAAAAGAGAAACCGCTTGAGGCTGAATCGTCAGCACTCCTTTGACAACATCATGCTAGAAAAGCCCAAGGACATAGACCTGGGCCGACCGGCGCGCAGCGTCAGCCTCAAGGAGAAGGATCGCTTCTTGGACTCTACATCTGACTCGCACTATGCCAACCTCTTCGGCATGCGTCCCTACTCCGGCAGACTGTTTGGCACCGGGTCCAAATCAATGATGTTTAACCACAACCTGGAGGAGAGCAAGAGGAGCAAGTCCCTGTACCCGGCCCATGGCTCGGAAAACCCTTTCCTCAGCCACTCGCTGAGGGACGACACCAGCAGCAGACTGGTCCATGGGCGTAGCTCCTCTGATATTTACAAACAGCTGGCAGTGGCCTCGCCTGCAGCGGTCGTCGGAGCGCCCCCCATCAAAACACGCAACGATGCGAACAATCTCCGCTCTTCCGTTAAATCCACCACTTCATACTGCTCACGGGACGGGCGGATAGCCAATGACATGTACAATAAAGAGCATGTGATGCCTTACTCAGCCAATAAGACTAGTGCATACCCGGCCCCACGTGGCGTCCTAAACTCAGCCCAGTTCAGCAATAGACGGGTGTATAAAAAAATCCCCAGTCTGGAGTCAGATGTTTAGTTGACATAGGAAATAATGTGTTCTCTCCTCCTTACTGCTCTCTGGGTTTGTATTATAATTTATCAACTATGTTATCCACGAAAGGGATGCCATAGCCACACTACGTTTCTCTTCTTCTCTTCGACATTGTAATCCAAAAGAACTCGTACCCACTTGGGTATGATGGTACTACTACTACTACTACTACTACTACTCTCTTTGCAGATGATATCACCATTTTTGTCCATTCTCTGCCATGTACCAATGAGTTGGCTGCATGGCCAGCACGCTGCCATAAGGTATCCTGGTGAAAGGGGAGGTGAATCATTAACCCTGTAGGTTTTAAAAATGTTTAGCAAATGGCATAGTCCCATTAGTGGGACAGAGAAGGCCTAAGTTACAGTAAAGGAGGACTCCTACAGGTGTTGTTGGTAAGGAGGGGGTTGATTTTATGATTGAAATGTGTGAGGAAGTGGTGAGTAGGATGGGAGAAATTATATGAGAGGGGAATTAGAGGGAGAAAGAGAGGAGATAACCTCTCTTTCAACCCCTCCTCCTCCCCCCCCCCTTTTTCCTTTCCACCTCCACTGTCAAGCTTGCGGCTCGCTAGTTGAGGAGAAGGGGCCTGACAGAGAGACCAGATGGGCACGTTTGATGTCGCAGCCAGACATGGAGGCATCCCGGGAGGGCAGAGGCGTCACAGTGAGCTAGTCCAACGGTCTGCTGCTTGTTACTCTGACAAATATGGCCACCGAGACACCTGGCAGTGCAAGAGGAGAGAGAGGGAGAAGGGAGATGAGCGGCTAAATGGCACAGAGCGGAGCCTCCAGTAGTTTTTGGCAGGAAGTTATTGGTGTGCTTGGTCAGAATTTGGTTTCATCTGTTAAGCCCATGCTAAGGGACGTGCTAGTGATGAGAAGCTGAGAGTAATGTAGGTGCTATCAATGAATAATGTTTACAGACTGACAGATAAAAAAGACAAACTGACAAAATGACTGATGGAAAAGGACACACAAGCAGGGAAACCTGAGGCAATTGATGGGCATTTCATTTATGGCTCTGCACATAGAAAAATAATTGCAAAGTATTGCTTTTTTATTCTATTAAACTATAAGATTTATTAGGGATTCTGGCATCCGGATCCCCTTATGTAGGATTTTAGTGTTTGCTTATTTGGTAGCACAATAGCCATTAGTTTAAAAAAAAAAAAAACCTATCTCCCACATTTGCTTTTGAAAAAAGCATAGCTTTCTGAAAAATACCATCAAGAGTAGTAGATTATTTTGCATGTGTTGATTTTTTTCTGTGTCGGAGAAGACAACATACACACGAATACACTCTCAGACGCATATTTTACATGTTTTTGAAAAGGGACTGTGTCTTGCCAGATATGGTGGATGGATACTTGTACAATCGAAACCTTTATCCTTGACCTTTGTGCTTAGTAAATCAGTGTCATGCTGTGGCTCTTGCTGCAAAAGAGCAAGAAAATGGTGGAAGGGAAGAGAGCAAAGAGGATATAAACAAGGGAGAAAATGATGAAATGACAACTGTGTCCGCCACCACCCTGTCTGAGTTGGGGAGGGGGCGGGCGCCGATGTGATTTTGTCTTTTGACCTCCCTGCCACTGAGAAACAGGGTATTAGCTATAAAAAATATATATATATACACTGACGATTCCTTCCCTCTTTCCTCCTAACTTCTTCCCTTCCTCGATCAACATGACACACCACTAGAGTGTTAGATAGCTATAGAACTATTCACTTTATTTCTTTTGTTTTTTGTAAAATTGAACTTGGTTGATTGATTGGTTGGTACAGCAGTAGCAGAGCTATATGGTGTCTAACCACTGCAGTCTAACTGGAGATTGGGTTAACAATTATTGATCATCAATTACTGTTAATCCACAGTCAACCAGGGCTTTTGAGGATCTGAGGACTACTTGAGATGGATCCCTTGTTTACCTTCATAGCGTTGTTTGGGTGGGACGGGGTGGGCGGGGCAAGATGGAGAGGGACGGAGCCAAGGGCTCCAATGTTATGTGCTCATCAATCATGCATCCATCTTAGTGTGGAGTAAGTTGTGTGTGTGCATGGCAGAACTCGGGTAAGCTTGAAGTCTTAACCAGAACATGTGGTTCCTAAACTGATTGTTTATGCATCTGTTTGTTTCTTTGTTCTTTTTGATAACACTTTAGCAGAAAAAACTTGCACATGCACATTCTTCCATGTACACGCGTGCCCACAAAAAAAAAAAACACACTTTTTTTGTAGCATTATGCTGTACAAATTGTACAGTCAAAAGAGAAAAACCATGTAACCATCTTAACTGACTGATTGATTTGCTTGATTGATTGGATTCACAAAGCCAAATTGTATCAAATAAAATACCTCAGGATGATTCTGTGCGTTTTGAGGGGAGCTTCTACCGTAGCAACAGAACAGGACGTGGCGCAGATTTTTTTGTAGAAAAAAAAAACAATTTATAAAGAAAAAAAAAGAAGAAAAACAACAACAACAACAACGTGATTTATAGCGGCCGCAAAGCAGAATCAAACTTTCTCCTTTTGATGTTTACCAGTCCTAGGTCTTCCAGTTCGGCTCTTTGCCCGAGCTCATGCAACCCAAGTACAGAGAGAAGAGGAGGAAGAGAAGGAGGGATGGCGGTAGTGGGCTTAGGTCGTTTTGCTCAGTGAGGAGTGTGTTGCGTGCACCCTTAACAGAATGGAGGATGTTACTTGAACGTCCAAATTCTGAAAAGCTACCCTTATATGGAATACTCAAACAGGAATCTCTCTCTCTCTTTTCTCTCTCCATGGTTTTTAATGGCAGGCGACTGCATTAGCCACTGTGTTTCAATTGAAGCTCCATCTTTAACAACCACGGTCATATCGCCCTTTTGTACTCTTGGAATACTGCAGTGAAACTCTCCTTGCTTCCCAATCAGCTTACCCAATGTTGACTGACGAGCAACATTTGTCTTTTTTTGCATCTTATCTGCATATTTATTATTATCATATTTATCTCCACATGCTGCTTGCGTGAGCTGACAAGTGAACAATATGCACATGTAAAAAAAAAAAAAAAATCAAACGGCACCCTCGCGTTTTATGAACTCATGATGATTTGTTCTATTTGTTCTACTTTTACAGAACTGTCATGTAAACTGATGCTGTTTTATGTTCAAACACACACACACAAAGACACACATACACACACACACACACACACACGAAGACACACCCTTGTGATGACAACCCTGCTCTTTTTAATGACAAAAATGTATTTTAATTACATTTAATGATAAATAATGAGGTGATGGCATGCAACCCCAGATGTAACAATTTTAATGTTTTATGTTTCTTTTTTTTGTTTGTTATTTTTGTTATGATGTTATGATCACTAATGCGTTGTAACCAGGTGTGAGTATATACATATTTGAGAGAAAAAAAATTATCTATGTTTAACACGATGAAGATGCTGCTGCTGTTTTGGGGGAGAAGGCGAGGACCTGACCCTAGTGCAACTTCCTCATTGGCTGACGGGTCATTATCAGGCCACGTTTTTGCTCAATGGGGTTGCGGGTCAGGGGTCAGGGCTTGGTTCGGTATGGCGGGACATCCTTGCTCTTCCTCCAATGGCAGGTGAGAATTACTGTATCACCAGCTCTGCTTCTCTCTTCCCTCTCCTTCATGTGTAGTCAGGACTTCAACTGTAAAGAAGATAAAAGAAAAAAAAAGCAACCCTCTACTTTGAGTCTGCTATCCCTCCAAAGATACGAGACCTCTTTCTTTATGGTTTGCTGTAAGAATAGAGCTTTTTTTTAAACTAATACTTCCTCAAAGACTTTTAAGGAACTATTTTGAATATATTTAGAAATGACACCTGTATACATCGCTTGTAAATTCATACTGGAATACATCATCATGGAGAATTATAAATGATAAAGAGTAAAAACAATATTTTTTGTGTGAATTTCACAGGAGCTCTTCTGTACAGTGGCACTGTTTCTCTCTCTCTTTCTATCTATCTCTCTCTCTCTCTCCCTCTCTCTGTAGAGCGACTAGAATAAAACTTCACCATTCACAAGGTTTGCTGTCCTGTCAAAATTCACAATTTACACACCAGGCCCTGTGTCTGCCTCTGCTTATAAGAAAGTAATCACCTTTGTCAGTTGATGGATTATTTTACAGGTAATGGGAAAAAGTGCTGGCTGATTTTCCATTGACTCCATTTTTTTTCATTTTTTTTCCCAGCTGGACATATTACTTCTACTCTCAGTACACATTCAGTAGGAAATATGAGTTTTGTATCATGAAGATAATGAGCTCTGAAGAAGGCCTACTGCCTACATGTCATTAAATCAAACAGATCGAAACGTGCAGGTCTTTTAACCTATAAAGAATATATTCTGACTACTTTTTCAGGTATTTTTAAGGGGACCTATTCTTTCCTTATTTTCTGTCATATATATATAATGTTACAATGTCGGATGTTCATATTAAACGTGGCCAAAGCTTCAGATATTGCGGTAAACGTGAGCAAAAACTCTCATCTCAACCTCACGTGTAGGATTTCTCTATTTGCAAAATGCATTTCAGTGTTTGATTTTTCAGTCACTTCTATTTCTTTTGCGTAATCATGAGCTTTATTTACAAGACCTAAACCAAACCTAAACATTAACTCCTCAGTTTTATTAACCATAGCTGAGATGTTTAAATGCACAACTCTGACATCTTTTTAACTCAACAGACTTGTTTTTGTTTTTTTTTTGCCGTAGATAAATGGGATAGTTTGTTGATTCGCTAAGAAATCGGCTCATATACCTACATGATGTTCATCTATTGCAGTTATTTTCTCTTATACCATAAAGATACCTTAGTGAGAAACAAATTTTTTTTTTTTTTTGGAATGACCAATAACTGTGGAAATATGAACTTCTATTGTCTATAGTGTTATTTCAAAGTTTCTGTGGAAATGCAAAATGGACAAAGTTTCATTCACCTGCGTTTGTATGTTGTAAATTGCATGTGCACAGGTGTAAGTGTGCTGACCGCATACTGACCTTGCACACTGTGTGTGTGTGGGGTTGTGGAGGTGTAGGTGTGTGTGTGGGTGTGTGTGTCTAACGGAGCATCAAGAGGCCATTTGGGCTGCAGCTACATTTACCATCTGCCACATTCCTTTTTCCTTTCCTCATCTCTCCTTCTATATATTCGCTATATTTCGGCTGTTTTCCTCCTTCCTTGCACCATTTTGCTTTCTAACAAAGACATTTCTCTTCCCCTGTAATCATCCTTATTGCCACTCCGTTTTCCTTATTACTGCGCTATCCTATCTCCGTCCCGCTTTTTTCCCAATTTCTCTTCAACTTTCTCTTAAATAATAACAACAAAAACACTTGTGCCTTGATCACTTCTCTCCTTTTCTGTGAGTTTTCCATTTATTGTCTACTGTTATTTGCTGAAAGGTCATTTTAGAACAGCACCGATACTTTAGCAAAAGGTGTGGAATCAATAAGACTTCTTAATTTGTATACCAAGACTGAACTATTCTGCTGCTCGTGATAATGACACTCACGCATTAACATATAGGCCTACACAATAGAGACATGTCATTTGCGCGTGTAAAACATTATAGCTTTAACACTCACTGAAATGACTCATACGTGTGCATAAAGTTTAGTCCTGTGACTTTTCTGTGGCAGCTTGGCTAAGAAAGCCGTTAGTCTGGTTTACCGGATGTACAGTGTCATGCACCAGATGGCAGATATCCTCCTGATCTTTCGCTATCTATTTTTGCAAAGGCACCGTCACTGCATCCGGGGCTTAGAGCTGTGTTTTTTTTTCCCCAATAGCATAAATTTGCATTTGAAAGAATTTTCTTCACTTTTCAGGCCCGGAAGCTTTGTTACTGTTTATATGTAGACCACTATAGGAACGACTGAAAGCTTGTCTTTTACAGTAGCTAATATTAAATGACTGCATTGGTGAAGTGTGAATAGCCTGTTTCTTCAGTGTTAATGTTTCATAAAATGGATTGATTTTTGTGAAGGTCTGCGAGACATTAAGGTTGTTTTTTTTTTGGTTGAGATATCACAATTGCACTCAAGTAAACTCAGAGCAGAAGAGCTCCCAGCAAACGATCTCAGAAAATGACTAAACGACGTGACACATGATGATGCTCTCGTTGAATACCCCCCTTCAGCTATTCACTTTGTGTTAAAAATACTAAGAAGAAAACTTATCCAGAGACATTTATTATGTTAAAACATTAAAACAAGTAGACATACAAAGACTCTCAACACTGTGATTTTGGCCTAAGAGGGAATTCAACACCCTGCTCAGGGGCGGGTTTCAGAATGAGTGGCAGGTTGTGTTACATTATCTGATTTGTGAAGAGCCAGAATGGCCAAGTTTCAGAGATCTTAAAGCTTGGTCTTTATTCCATCTAATCACTTCTACCCGATCGATTTTTCCCTCAACCTTTTGGCCTTAATTTCGGCCTTAATATCCAGAGGAGAGGGACAACTAGGGCTTACTCATCATCATTTTTCGCTGATGTTCCAGTTCAAATACGGAGTAACAAGTGTGGATACCTACCGCTAGATTTGGTGTTCGATGTTGGTTGGGAAGGTGTGTGTGTGTGTGTGTGTGTGAGTGTGTGTGAGAGACAGCCAGAGGCACAGAGGAGGGGCAATAATTGAAACGGGGGGTGTCATTCATCAGATCACGCAGAGTCAACAGTGTGGTTCAAATTGGTGTGTGTGTGTGTGGGTGTGTGTGTAAGAGCATGTTTGCGTGAGCAGTTGTGTCAGCCAGCTCGACAAAAACTCTGGCAGATCATTCTTCTTCTGCGGAGGGGCAGATGAAAGAAAGAGAAGAGGGAGAAAAGAGCAGTCATTTATTTTGTCATCTTCCATTCTCCCCTTTGGTCGTCAGACAATCACCTCCCATTTGATTCTGGGAGACAAACAATTGGCACGGTCAGCAACCCCCGGCCCTCCCTGCTTGTGTGCGTGTGCGTGTGTGTGTGTGTGTGCGTGTGTGTGTGTGTGTGTGTGTGTGTGTGTGCGTGCGTGCGCTTGCCCATAGATTTTTCTCTATATATCCACCCGGGAGGGAATCTTTAAACCTATCTTGCCTCTTCAAACATGCACGCACACACACAACCCCGCCAACTAAACTCATAATTATTCTCAACTACTTTAAAGGAGTTCAGGGAGGAAGAAATGGGTCTGATTATTAGGAGGAAAAAGGGATCAAAGTACTGTGGTTTAGCTCTGTATACCTTCATATCCATGGTCTGCTCACACAAAAGAGCCTCGCCTTAAGAAGAGCCTTTGAAGGGTGAATGCCGTCACACTTGAAAATGGGATATTACTGGTTAGTTCATCATGTGTGCTATAAGAGCTCAAGATTTGTTCAAGATGGACGTTATGGGAAAGACTTGACATGCATCTTTTTGCAAGATAGTAGCAAAAGTCAAAGTGTGAGGGTGTTCTTAATTGTAATTAAATGTGATTCTTATAAGTTAATGTTCTATACATATTCTACATTCTACACATACTAGCCAGATTGGTCATCTGCGATCGATCCACATTCCACGCTCAATTCCAGTTGGTGGCGTTTGGTGGTTTTTGTTTTCCTTTTAAAGACGAATTATATAAATGTGGGTAACGGCGGATCGACTCAAACATCCTCTCTTCAAAACAAGTGTTTTTTACCATTTTTTCATGATTGTCTTATTTTCTTCTTCTTCTTTTCTTTTTCTTGTTCTTGGCAAACCAGGTAGCGGTGCATACAGTGTAATGACCTGGATGTAACCGGAGTGTTTGTCATCTGTGTAGGACAACACATCATAATCTCCCTCTCTCATCAGGGCCCGCCCTCTCCTTCGGTACCATCTCATTCGAAGAATGAAATTGTACTCATATTGTTCTAAAATATTTGATAAGCAAAACCAGAAAAGCCAAGGCAGCATAAATTTGGTGTTGCTCCATTATTCTAAGTATCGACAAGTTTGACTCAGATATTCTGTCCAATAGACGAGTGTGACATTTGTTTACAATGTTTGGTGCTCTTGACAAAGTGCAGTGTGAACGCTAACCGAACCAAATGAAAGTTGCAACTTCACCGCTTTATCGCACCAAACTATAGGTGTGAAAGCGCCCTACTACAACACTCATATGCCCATATCAAGAGAGTTGTTGGTCGTAATAATTTCTCCTGTACGTACTGGCCTGACATCTCTTAATGTGATTCCGGTGGACTGTGGATTTTGTCCCCCATTTCTTGGAACCACATTAGGAATGGTAGGCCTACTGTCCTCCCTCGAAAAACAACACCATAATTTGTTTGTACAAGTATCTTATGACAACCCATATTTAAGTTTATTGTTAGCCGGCGACCTCTAGTGGCCGGAGTAATTATGACGGCAGCAAAGCAGGAAGTTATGTAACATATAGAATTAAGACTGGGAAAGTCTGTTAAGAGCGGACGGGAGGGGTGGTGGTAACCACCGGAACTACATCACATGCATAATTAGGCCATGTACTAACGTACAGAAGTGAATTAACATAACAAATGTACTGATTTCCTAAACCTATCCAAGTGGTGCCTAAACCTGAACTGTGACCGTTTACCGTTATTGGTAGGGCCGCAAATTTAGGAAACGCTGCTGTGGGTCATTATTAGAGGGTAGGAATAATCGACCTTTCTGGTTGTATGGGATGGAGGACTTGAAGAAATGATCACAATGACCAGTAACTATTTCAATCTACAGTACATATGGACAAGTGATTATTGTAATGACATAGCTTTGAAAGAAATCTTTAATACACTAAACCTTAGACCACCAGAATTGTGTTGGACTACTAAGGTGCATATAAGTACTTTCAGAGTGTTTGTCATTGCACTTTTTAGGCCAGATTTTGCAACTCCCTGCAGAAATGTTATATGGTAATGTTAATACTACAGAGGTGCATGGTATTCAGTTGGGAAAAACAAAACCTACTGTAATCTAGAGATAATTCCTATTTTATAATTCTGATTTACCTATGAAAAAAACTATAAAATGCACAACACAAAAAATCATAATTAAATGATAAATCCCATAATTATAAGAAAAATGATACACTATCTGACAATTATGACAAAAATAGCTTGCAATTAAGTCTTTTGATTATCAACATCAGTGAGCAAACACTGGAACAGCAGATGAATTTAGATTATAACCCAGAAATAATGCTTCTATGTAACTGTGACTTTTAGAGCAACCCAACAAACCCTGTGTTTTGTGTGTGTGCTGAGCAATCCCAATGATTTAATGTTGTCGCACTCATGATGATGCCATCTACATTACCGTCAATGGTTCCCAAAGGCTCAAACCAAGAAGGAAATAAAGGCAATTAAATCAGTCATTGCAATCCTGTTTTCTCAGCTGGCGGCGAATTGACCATGGTTTTAATGAGAAACTGGGGCAATATAATCCCAAACCAGTAGATATAACTACTTTTGTAATAAATGCACTAAGCTCCACACTGTTTAAATCCTTAGTTACAGTTTGGTCTCTATGCAGCAAGGTTAAAATATATTTTTAGAGGGTATCTCCTCCTGTCAATCTGAACTATAGAGGTATTTTGCTTTTTTCTAAGGCAATTGTAATGTAATTATTTAACTATAAAACACATAATTACTTTGGCACTGCATATCATATGCTTAATTTGTAAATGTAAAAGTACTTTTATATAATATTCCACATGCCGCAGATTTTATTCTGCAGGACTCTCCCTCTAAAAGCTATAGAAAAGTGTGTGTGTGGTTTAAGCTTTAACATGGCAGGTTGGGATTTTCTTCACTTGGCACTAATAATTTCTGTAGCTCACAGCTACACACTTGTTAACTACAACTTATGGCGGCCTACAGGCAACATTCACACTTTATAAATGGAATTGAAAAAATGATTTAAAAAAGCTCTCCTCTAAAGTGTCAGAGGCATTTTTTGACTGGTCATTTTAATATCACAGGAATTTAATGAGCCTTTGCTCCTAGCCCTTGTTAATATTGACCCGGGCTCGCAGCTTTTTATTGCTACACTGATAGCAGTTTGTGTTATCATCATAGTTAAATCCAGCTCAACTGTCTTAGTGAATTTATTTTAAGGTTGTGAATGGCTTGCACTTTTGTTATGCTACATGTGTACAATTATAATAGAGCTAAGTTTAAAGATCCCCTCCACTCAAAAATGTGTTTTTCTTATATGTATGTCTAAAATGTCTGACCTTGACTATACTGACTTGCAAAGTTTGTCACTGGAGAGGTGTTTTCACATTCCTCTAGGCTACTGAAGGGGGAGATGTCTGTGCACTTCCCTAAATTGTGAGATTCAAATGTACAGCAGTAAACTGAGTGCTAGAATGTACCCATCAAACATAGTTACCAAATGAAACTGGCATGTTGCGCAAGCGTCAACACTTAAGTTAGCAGCTAGCTAGCTATGAAGATTTAAAGCTGCATTAGAATATTTTTGGTGTCATTGGGCAAAAAATCCACAATAACCTTTCAGCATATTGTAATAGGCAAACTAGATTAGGTGTCACAAATTCGAAAGCCAATCGCTGTCTAATATACCTCCAGTGCAGAGTGGACTGTCAGAGAGCGAAAACACACTGTCATCATAGCTGTGTCAGCCACCGCCAGTAACAAGCATGTACACGAACAAATAAAAGATCCTAAATAGGCCCACACTTAGCATTCTGATACGTCTGCTAGTCACCGATTTTGGTGCACAACAAACTCTGTAGTCTGGATCTGACTAGTCTTGCGTAGCCAGACTTATCTCCACAGCGCTGCTGGGGGAAAGTCTGGATTTAATGTGTTTTCACTTCTGGATAGTGAAAAAGTCTGCCTAGTGCAAGCAGCGGTGGTGGGCGGGGCGAGGCCAGCTCCAGAATGTCTCAATGAAGGAGGAAGAGTAGATGTGCTTTTAAAAAAAAAAATGTTTCGTGGGAAAACCATGTTGAACAAAATAATCATAGCAGAGTATTTTAGATTTCTGGAGGGGACTTTAACAATGACCGTACCCCAACAAACCATGAACGAGTAATCATTACCTCCAAACTACTGGCCTGATTTTCATGAAACTTGGTGGAAGGGTGTAGCATGGACCAAGGAGGAACCCATTACATTTTCACAGGGCACACAGATACACAAATAATTTTTCACTTTGGTTAACATTGCGAGATAAGGCCTTGGCGGAGGTCTGCGCTCTCCGAGTGCCCTTCTAGTTTGACTTTGAAATACTTTGCTGGCACTGTGTGTGTCTTGGGTTGCCCCTCTGCTGAAAATATTGACTGCCTATTGTTTTGGTATAATATGGACAATAATGAATTCTGATGTATGACTCAGTAAAAACAGATGGAGAAGATGAATGGATGCAGGGATAAAATGTTTGGCTTTGTTAAGGTTAATGGATTTGTGATGCCACTCACTGAGGATTGATGACAGTTTGCTGTTGCCTGCTAATGGAGAAAGGAAGGCAGAAAGGAGGGAGGGGGGGGGGGGTAACAGTAAAGGAGTAAACAGGGCATTCATACTGTCATTTAGAAACTTGGTCAAACTTACTGTGCAACAACTGGAAAGACAGATGGGATGGTAGTGGAGGATGGAAATAGGTCAAACTTAGGATGTAAAGAAGACAATTTAAAGGACCAATTCCAAATAGAAAACTTCTTACAGTCCTGTACCCCTTCAGACATTCAACCTCCAGCTGCGTATCCACACACCCCCGCAGTGTTATGTGATTACATTCATAATGTTTTAAACCTCCATTCCAAAGTGACAACAGTGTCTGAAAGAAGAATCTAAGTCCTGGCTTGGAGGTATGAAGCATTATGAATGCTGAACTTATAACACATTATGTCCACCATGCATTTATAATACTTTATAAGTTTTTTATAAGTTGTTTTTATAAGTGTGTGTGTGTGTGTGTGTGTGTGTGTGTGTGTGCGTGCGCGCGCGCGCGCGCGTGTGTGCGTGCGCGTGTGTGTGCGCGTGTGCGTGTGAAGGGGTTACTGTTAATGCCAGTAAATATTAATGAATGAATCCCTGTGTTCTTTTGTGTGAACGCACATGCATTGTTTCATGTGTGTTTGTGTGTGTCTGTGTGTGGAGCAGGTGGGTCATAAAATGTAAAATGCTGTTGCACCGCTGTCTAACTCCATGATGACTTGCTTGAGACTGTGTGTGCGTGGGTGTGTTTAATTGTGTGTGTGTGTGTGTGTGTGTGTGTGTGCGTGTGTGTGCGTGTGTGTGCGTGCGCTTATGTGTTATGTCATCTGTCTTCCCACTGTCTCCAGCTGTAATGTCAGTAATAAAGTTAATTGGGTCTTTGGTCCCAATGGCACAAAACATTTTGGTGTGTGTGTGTGTGGGGGGGTGTGTGTGTGGTGTTGGCTGGTTTGTCTGCTTTCAAATAATGCTGAGACTCTAATTCACCGCAGGGGAAATCTTGATCGAAAAAGAAACAAAAAGCTTAGCTTGTGAATTCTGTCATTATGAGGAAGGTGTGTGTGTGTTTGTGTGAATTGAGGAACACTCCCTCTCAGTCTTTGTCATCTTTCAACACATTGGATTTGAAAGATACTGACGCTAACTGCTCTAAATTCTGTGTGTAATGATGCTCTTCTTATGTTGTCTGACATAAATAAAGAACACACACAGTATGTCACTACACTACACATATACACTACAGCAGTGGTTCTCAACCTTTTTCCTTAAGGGACCCCTTTTTCTATCATGGAGTAAACTGACGACCCCTGACTAAAGCCAGAGATATTTGCTTTTAACTACGCAAAGGCATGACGCTGCTTCACATATGCTGCGTCCGGTTTGTCCGTTCATTGTGTACAGACTCAGAAATTAACTGATAAAAACAGCATGTACATCTTAAGCTTTAGTAACATATTTTATGGATATTTTATATTATATTAAATGCATAAAAATAACAGTACAGAACTGATCAACTGTACAATTAATCAAAACAGTGAACGAAATAACTGCAGGAAGTTTGTGTAAAACGAGTGATTTGGATGAATTTTGAGCAGATTATTTCCTGTGAATATTGCATC